>JAWVWS010000851.1:0-17500 GCA_033807775.1 Saussurea involucrata | reverse complement strand
CTAAACCCTAAACCCTAAACCCTAAACCCTAAACCCTAAACCCTAAACCCTAAACCCTAAACCCTAAACCCTAAACCCTAAACCCTAAACCCTAAACCCTAAACCCTAAACCCTAAACCCTAAACCCTAAACCCTAAACCCTAAACCCTAAACCCTAAACCCTAAACCCTAAACCCTAAACCCTAAACCCTAAACCCTAAACCCTAAACCCTAAACCCTAAACCCTAAACCCTAAACCCTAAACCCTAAACCCTAAACCCTAAACCCTAAACCCTAAACCCTAAACCCTAAACCCTAAACCCTAAACCCTAAACCCTAAACCCTAAACCCTAAACCCTAAACCCTAAACCCTAAACCCTAAACCCTAAACCCTAAACCCTAAACCCTAAACCCTAAACCCTAAACCCTAAACCCTAAACCCTAAACCCTAAACCCTAAACCCTAAACCCTAAACCCTAAACCCTAAACCCTAAACCCTAAACCCTAAACCCTAAACCCTAAACCCTAAACCCTAAACCCTAAACCCTAAACCCTAAACCCTAAACCCTAAACCCTAAACCCTAAACCCTAAACCCTAAACCCTAAACCCTAAACCCTAAACCCTAAACCCTAAACCCTAAACCCTAAACCCTAAACCCTAAACCCTAAACCCTAAACCCTAAACCCTAAACCCTAAACCCTAAACCCTAAACCCTAAACCCTAAACCCTAAACCCTAAACCCTAAACCCTAAACCCTAAACCCTAAACCCTAAACCCTAAACCCTAAACCCTAAACCCTAAACCCTAAACCCTAAACCCTAAACCCTAAACCCTAAACCCTAAACCCTAAACCCTAAACCCTAAACCCTAAACCCTAAACCCTAAACCCTAAACCCTAAACCCTAAACCCTAAACCCTAAACCCTAAACCCTAAACCCTAAACCCTAAACCCTAAACCCTAAACCCTAAACCCTAAACCCTAAACCCTAAACCCTAAACCCTAAACCCTAAACCCTAAACCCTAAACCCTAAACCCTAAACCCTAAACCCTAAACCCTAAACCCTAAACCCTAAACCCTAAACCCTAAACCCTAAACCCTAAACCCTAAACCCTAAACCCTAAACCCTAAACCCTAAACCCTAAACCCTAAACCCTAAACCCTAAACCCTAAACCCTAAACCCTAAACCCTAAACCCTAAACCCTAAACCCTAAACCCTAAACCCTAAACCCTAAACCCTAAACCCTAAACCCTAAACCCTAAACCCTAAACCCTAAACCCTAAACCCTAAACCCTAAACCCTAAACCCTAAACCCTAAACCCTAAACCCTAAACCCTAAACCCTAAACCCTAAACCCTAAACCCTAAACCCTAAACCCTAAACCCTAAACCCTAAACCCTAAACCCTAAACCCTAAACCCTAAACCCTAAACCCTAAACCCTAAACCCTAAACCCTAAACCCTAAACCCTAAACCCTAAACCCTAAACCCTAAACCCTAAACCCTAAACCCTAAACCCTAAACCCTAAACCCTAAACCCTAAACCCTAAACCCTAAACCCTAAACCCTAAACCCTAAACCCTAAACCCTAAACCCTAAACCCTAAACCCTAAACCCTAAACCCTAAACCCTAAACCCTAAACCCTAAACCCTAAACCCTAAACCCTAAACCCTAAACCCTAAACCCTAAACCCTAAACCCTAAACCCTAAACCCTAAACCCTAAACCCTAAACCCTAAACCCTAAACCCTAAACCCTAAACCCTAAACCCTAAACCCTAAACCCTAAACCCTAAACCCTAAACCCTAAACCCTAAACCCTAAACCCTAAACCCTAAACCCTAAACCCTAAACCCTAAACCCTAAACCCTAAACCCTAAACCCTAAACCCTAAACCCTAAACCCTAAACCCTAAACCCTAAACCCTAAACCCTAAACCCTAAACCCTAAACCCTAAACCCTAAACCCTAAACCCTAAACCCTAAACCCTAAACCCTAAACCCTAAACCCTAAACCCTAAACCCTAAACCCTAAACCCTAAACCCTAAACCCTAAACCCTAAACCCTAAACCCTAAACCCTAAACCCTAAACCCTAAACCCTAAACCCTAAACCCTAAACCCTAAACCCTAAACCCTAAACCCTAAACCCTAAACCCTAAACCCTAAACCCTAAACCCTAAACCCTAAACCCTAAACCCTAAACCCTAAACCCTAAACCCTAAACCCTAAACCCTAAACCCTAAACCCTAAACCCTAAACCCTAAACCCTAAACCCTAAACCCTAAACCCTAAACCCTAAACCCTAAACCCTAAACCCTAAACCCTAAACCCTAAACCCTAAACCCTAAACCCTAAACCCTAAACCCTAAACCCTAAACCCTAAACCCTAAACCCTAAACCCTAAACCCTAAACCCTAAACCCTAAACCCTAAACCCTAAACCCTAAACCCTAAACCCTAAACCCTAAACCCTAAACCCTAAACCCTAAACCCTAAACCCTAAACCCTAAACCCTAAACCCTAAACCCTAAACCCTAAACCCTAAACCCTAAACCCTAAACCCTAAACCCTAAACCCTAAACCCTAAACCCTAAACCCTAAACCCTAAACCCTAAACCCTAAACCCTAAACCCTAAACCCTAAACCCTAAACCCTAAACCCTAAACCCTAAACCCTAAACCCTAAACCCTAAACCCTAAACCCTAAACCCTAAACCCTAAACCCTAAACCCTAAACCCTAAACCCTAAACCCTAAACCCTAAACCCTAAACCCTAAACCCTAAACCCTAAACCCTAAACCCTAAACCCTAAACCCTAAACCCTAAACCCTAAACCCTAAACCCTAAACCCTAAACCCTAAACCCTAAACCCTAAACCCTAAACCCTAAACCCTAAACCCTAAACCCTAAACCCTAAACCCTAAACCCTAAACCCTAAACCCTAAACCCTAAACCCTAAACCCTAAACCCTAAACCCTAAACCCTAAACCCTAAACCCTAAACCCTAAACCCTAAACCCTAAACCCTAAACCCTAAACCCTAAACCCTAAACCCTAAACCCTAAACCCTAAACCCTAAACCCTAAACCCTAAACCCTAAACCCTAAACCCTAAACCCTAAACCCTAAACCCTAAACCCTAAACCCTAAACCCTAAACCCTAAACCCTAAACCCTAAACCCTAAACCCTAAACCCTAAACCCTAAACCCTAAACCCTAAACCCTAAACCCTAAACCCTAAACCCTAAACCCTAAACCCTAAACCCTAAACCCTAAACCCTAAACCCTAAACCCTAAACCCTAAACCCTAAACCCTAAACCCTAAACCCTAAACCCTAAACCCTAAACCCTAAACCCTAAACCCTAAACCCTAAACCCTAAACCCTAAACCCTAAACCCTAAACCCTAAACCCTAAACCCTAAACCCTAAACCCTAAACCCTAAACCCTAAACCCTAAACCCTAAACCCTAAACCCTAAACCCTAAACCCTAAACCCTAAACCCTAAACCCTAAACCCTAAACCCTAAACCCTAAACCCTAAACCCTAAACCCTAAACCCTAAACCCTAAACCCTAAACCCTAAACCCTAAACCCTAAACCCTAAACCCTAAACCCTAAACCCTAAACCCTAAACCCTAAACCCTAAACCCTAAACCCTAAACCCTAAACCCTAAACCCTAAACCCTAAACCCTAAACCCTAAACCCTAAACCCTAAACCCTAAACCCTAAACCCTAAACCCTAAACCCTAAACCCTAAACCCTAAACCCTAAACCCTAAACCCTAAACCCTAAACCCTAAACCCTAAACCCTAAACCCTAAACCCTAAACCCTAAACCCTAAACCCTAAACCCTAAACCCTAAACCCTAAACCCTAAACCCTAAACCCTAAACCCTAAACCCTAAACCCTAAACCCTAAACCCTAAACCCTAAACCCTAAACCCTAAACCCTAAACCCTAAACCCTAAACCCTAAACCCTAAACCCTAAACCCTAAACCCTAAACCCTAAACCCTAAACCCTAAACCCTAAACCCTAAACCCTAAACCCTAAACCCTAAACCCTAAACCCTAAACCCTAAACCCTAAACCCTAAACCCTAAACCCTAAACCCTAAACCCTAAACCCTAAACCCTAAACCCTAAACCCTAAACCCTAAACCCTAAACCCTAAACCCTAAACCCTAAACCCTAAACCCTAAACCCTAAACCCTAAACCCTAAACCCTAAACCCTAAACCCTAAACCCTAAACCCTAAACCCTAAACCCTAAACCCTAAACCCTAAACCCTAAACCCTAAACCCTAAACCCTAAACCCTAAACCCTAAACCCTAAACCCTAAACCCTAAACCCTAAACCCTAAACCCTAAACCCTAAACCCTAAACCCTAAACCCTAAACCCTAAACCCTAAACCCTAAACCCTAAACCCTAAACCCTAAACCCTAAACCCTAAACCCTAAACCCTAAACCCTAAACCCTAAACCCTAAACCCTAAACCCTAAACCCTAAACCCTAAACCCTAAACCCTAAACCCTAAACCCTAAACCCTCTAAACCCTAAACCCTAAACCCTAAACCCTAAACCCTAAACCCTAAACCCTAAACCCTAAACCCTAAACCCTAAACCCTAAACCCTAAACCCTAAACCCTAAACCCTAAACCCTAAACCCTAAACCCTAAACCCTAAACCCTAAACCCTAAACCCTAAACCCTAAACCCTAAACCCTAAACCCTAAACCCTAAACCCTAAACCCTAAACCCTAAACCCTAAACCCTAAACCCTAAACCCTAAACCCTAAACCCTAAACCCTAAACCCTAAACCCTAAACCCTAAACCCTAAACCCTAAACCCTAAACCCTAAACCCTAAACCCTAAACCCTAAACCCTAAACCCTAAACCCTAAACCCTAAACCCTAAACCCTAAACCCTAAACCCTAAACCCTAAACCCTAAACCCTAAACCCTAAACCCTAAACCCTAAACCCTAAACCCTAAACCCTAAACCCTAAACCCTAAACCCTAAACCCTAAACCCTAAACCCTAAACCCTAAACCCTAAACCCTAAACCCTAAACCCTAAACCCTAAACCCTAAACCCTAAACCCTAAACCCTAAACCCTAAACCCTAAACCCTAAACCCTAAACCCTAAACCCTAAACCCTAAACCCTAAACCCTAAACCCTAAACCCTAAACCCTAAACCCTAAACCCTAAACCCTAAACCCTAAACCCTAAACCCTAAACCCTAAACCCTAAACCCTAAACCCTAAACCCTAAACCCTAAACCCTAAACCCTAAACCCTAAACCCTAAACCCTAAACCCTAAACCCTAAACCCTAAACCCTAAACCCTAAACCCTAAACCCTAAACCCTAAACCCTAAACCCTAAACCCTAAACCCTAAACCCTAAACCCTAAACCCTAAACCCTAAACCCTAAACCCTAAACCCTAAACCCTAAACCCTAAACCCTAAACCCTAAACCCTAAACCCTAAACCCTAAACCCTAAACCCTAAACCCTAAACCCTAAACCCTAAACCCTAAACCCTAAACCCTAAACCCTAAACCCTAAACCCTAAACCCTAAACCCTAAACCCTAAACCCTAAACCCTAAACCCTAAACCCTAAACCCTAAACCCTAAACCCTAAACCCTAAACCCTAAACCCTAAACCCTAAACCCTAAACCCTAAACCCTAAACCCTAAACCCTAAACCCTAAACCCTAAACCCTAAACCCTAAACCCTAAACCCTAAACCCTAAACCCTAAACCCTAAACCCTAAACCCTAAACCCTAAACCCTAAACCCTAAACCCTAAACCCTAAACCCTAAACCCTAAACCCTAAACCCTAAACCCTAAACCCTAAACCCTAAACCCTAAACCCTAAACCCTAAACCCTAAACCCTAAACCCTAAACCCTAAACCCTAAACCCTAAACCCTAAACCCTAAACCCTAAACCCTAAACCCTAAACCCTAAACCCTAAACCCTAAACCCTAAACCCTAAACCCTAAACCCTAAACCCTAAACCCTAAACCCTAAACCCTAAACCCTAAACCCTAAACCCTAAACCCTAAACCCTAAACCCTAAACCCTAAACCCTAAACCCTAAACCCTAAACCCTAAACCCTAAACCCTAAACCCTAAACCCTAAACCCTAAACCCTAAACCCTAAACCCTAAACCCTAAACCCTAAACCCTAAACCCTAAACCCTAAACCCTAAACCCTAAACCCTAAACCCTAAACCCTAAACCCTAAACCCTAAACCCTAAACCCTAAACCCTAAACCCTAAACCCTAAACCCTAAACCCTAAACCCTAAACCCTAAACCCTAAACCCTAAACCCTAAACCCTAAACCCTAAACCCTAAACCCTAAACCCTAAACCCTAAACCCTAAACCCTAAACCCTAAACCCTAAACCCTAAACCCTAAACCCTAAACCCTAAACCCTAAACCCTAAACCCTAAACCCTAAACCCTAAACCCTAAACCCTAAACCCTAAACCCTAAACCCTAAACCCTAAACCCTAAACCCTAAACCCTAAACCCTAAACCCTAAACCCTAAACCCTAAACCCTAAACCCTAAACCCTAAACCCTAAACCCTAAACCCTAAACCCTAAACCCTAAACCCTAAACCCTAAACCCTAAACCCTAAACCCTAAACCCTAAACCCTAAACCCTAAACCCTAAACCCTAAACCCTAAACCCTAAACCCTAAACCCTAAACCCTAAACCCTAAACCCTAAACCCTAAACCCTAAACCCTAAACCCTAAACCCTAAACCCTAAACCCTAAACCCTAAACCCTAAACCCTAAACCCTAAACCCTAAACCCTAAACCCTAAACCCTAAACCCTAAACCCTAAACCCTAAACCCTAAACCCTAAACCCTAAACCCTAAACCCTAAACCCTAAACCCTAAACCCTAAACCCTAAACCCTAAACCCTAAACCCTAAACCCTAAACCCTAAACCCTAAACCCTAAACCCTAAACCCTAAACCCTAAACCCTAAACCCTAAACCCTAAACCCTAAACCCTAAACCCTAAACCCTAAACCCTAAACCCTAAACCCTAAACCCTAAACCCTAAACCCTAAACCCTAAACCCTAAACCCTAAACCCTAAACCCTAAACCCTAAACCCTAAACCCTAAACCCTAAACCCTAAACCCTAAACCCTAAACCCTAAACCCTAAACCCTAAACCCTAAACCCTAAACCCTAAACCCTAAACCCTAAACCCTAAACCCTAAACCCTAAACCCTAAACCCTAAACCCTAAACCCTAAACCCTAAACCCTAAACCCTAAACCCTAAACCCTAAACCCTAAACCCTAAACCCTAAACCCTAAACCCTAAACCCTAAACCCTAAACCCTAAACCCTAAACCCTAAACCCTAAACCCTAAACCCTAAACCCTAAACCCTAAACCCTAAACCCTAAACCCTAAACCCTAAACCCTAAACCCTAAACCCTAAACCCTAAACCCTAAACCCTAAACCCTAAACCCTAAACCCTAAACCCTAAACCCTAAACCCTAAACCCTAAACCCTAAACCCTAAACCCTAAACCCTAAACCCTAAACCCTAAACCCTAAACCCTAAACCCTAAACCCTAAACCCTAAACCCTAAACCCTAAACCCTAAACCCTAAACCCTAAACCCTAAACCCTAAACCCTAAACCCTAAACCCTAAACCCTAAACCCTAAACCCTAAACCCTAAACCCTAAACCCTAAACCCTAAACCCTAAACCCTAAACCCTAAACCCTAAACCCTAAACCCTAAACCCTAAACCCTAAACCCTAAACCCTAAACCCTAAACCCTAAACCCTAAACCCTAAACCCTAAACCCTAAACCCTAAACCCTAAACCCTAAACCCTAAACCCTAAACCCTAAACCCTAAACCCTAAACCCTAAACCCTAAACCCTAAACCCTAAACCCTAAACCCTAAACCCTAAACCCTAAACCCTAAACCCTAAACCCTAAACCCTAAACCCTAAACCCTAAACCCTAAACCCTAAACCCTAAACCCTAAACCCTAAACCCTAAACCCTAAACCCTAAACCCTAAACCCTAAACCCTAAACCCTAAACCCTAAACCCTAAACCCTAAACCCTAAACCCTAAACCCTAAACCCTAAACCCTAAACCCTAAACCCTAAACCCTAAACCCTAAACCCTAAACCCTAAACCCTAAACCCTAAACCCTAAACCCTAAACCCTAAACCCTAAACCCTAAACCCTAAACCCTAAACCCTAAACCCTAAACCCTAAACCCTAAACCCTAAACCCTAAACCCTAAACCCTAAACCCTAAACCCTAAACCCTAAACCCTAAACCCTAAACCCTAAACCCTAAACCCTAAACCCTAAACCCTAAACCCTAAACCCTAAACCCTAAACCCTAAACCCTAAACCCTAAACCCTAAACCCTAAACCCTAAACCCTAAACCCTAAACCCTAAACCCTAAACCCTAAACCCTAAACCCTAAACCCTAAACCCTAAACCCTAAACCCTAAACCCTAAACCCTAAACCCTAAACCCTAAACCCTAAACCCTAAACCCTAAACCCTAAACCCTAAACCCTAAACCCTAAACCCTAAACCCTAAACCCTAAACCCTAAACCCTAAACCCTAAACCCTAAACCCTAAACCCTAAACCCTAAACCCTAAACCCTAAACCCTAAACCCTAAACCCTAAACCCTAAACCCTAAACCCTAAACCCTAAACCCTAAACCCTAAACCCTAAACCCTAAACCCTAAACCCTAAACCCTAAACCCTAAACCCTAAACCCTAAACCCTAAACCCTAAACCCTAAACCCTAAACCCTAAACCCTAAACCCTAAACCCTAAACCCTAAACCCTAAACCCTAAACCCTAAACCCTAAACCCTAAACCCTAAACCCTAAACCCTAAACCCTAAACCCTAAACCCTAAACCCTAAACCCTAAACCCTAAACCCTAAACCCTAAACCCTAAACCCTAAACCCTAAACCCTAAACCCTAAACCCTAAACCCTAAACCCTAAACCCTAAACCCTAAACCCTAAACCCTAAACCCTAAACCCTAAACCCTAAACCCTAAACCCTAAACCCTAAACCCTAAACCCTAAACCCTAAACCCTAAACCCTAAACCCTAAACCCTAAACCCTAAACCCTAAACCCTAAACCCTAAACCCTAAACCCTAAACCCTAAACCCTAAACCCTAAACCCTAAACCCTAAACCCTAAACCCTAAACCCTAAACCCTAAACCCTAAACCCTAAACCCTAAACCCTAAACCCTAAACCCTAAACCCTAAACCCTAAACCCTAAACCCTAAACCCTAAACCCTAAACCCTAAACCCTAAACCCTAAACCCTAAACCCTAAACCCTAAACCCTAAACCCTAAACCCTAAACCCTAAACCCTAAACCCTAAACCCTAAACCCTAAACCCTAAACCCTAAACCCTAAACCCTAAACCCTAAACCCTAAACCCTAAACCCTAAACCCTAAACCCTAAACCCTAAACCCTAAACCCTAAACCCTAAACCCTAAACCCTAAACCCTAAACCCTAAACCCTAAACCCTAAACCCTAAACCCTAAACCCTAAACCCTAAACCCTAAACCCTAAACCCTAAACCCTAAACCCTAAACCCTAAACCCTAAACCCTAAACCCTAAACCCTAAACCCTAAACCCTAAACCCTAAACCCTAAACCCTAAACCCTAAACCCTAAACCCTAAACCCTAAACCCTAAACCCTAAACCCTAAACCCTAAACCCTAAACCCTAAACCCTAAACCCTAAACCCTAAACCCTAAACCCTAAACCCTAAACCCTAAACCCTAAACCCTAAACCCTAAACCCTAAACCCTAAACCCTAAACCCTAAACCCTAAACCCTAAACCCTAAACCCTAAACCCTAAACCCTAAACCCTAAACCCTAAACCCTAAACCCTAAACCCTAAACCCTAAACCCTAAACCCTAAACCCTAAACCCTAAACCCTAAACCCTAAACCCTAAACCCTAAACCCTAAACCCTAAACCCTAAACCCTAAACCCTAAACCCTAAACCCTAAACCCTAAACCCTAAACCCTAAACCCTAAACCCTAAACCCTAAACCCTAAACCCTAAACCCTAAACCCTAAACCCTAAACCCTAAACCCTAAACCCTAAACCCTAAACCCTAAACCCTAAACCCTAAACCCTAAACCCTAAACCCTAAACCCTAAACCCTAAACCCTAAACCCTAAACCCTAAACCCTAAACCCTAAACCCTAAACCCTAAACCCTAAACCCTAAACCCTAAACCCTAAACCCTAAACCCTAAACCCTAAACCCTAAACCCTAAACCCTAAACCCTAAACCCTAAACCCTAAACCCTAAACCCTAAACCCTAAACCCTAAACCCTAAACCCTAAACCCTAAACCCTAAACCCTAAACCCTAAACCCTAAACCCTAAACCCTAAACCCTAAACCCTAAACCCTAAACCCTAAACCCTAAACCCTAAACCCTAAACCCTAAACCCTAAACCCTAAACCCTAAACCCTAAACCCTAAACCCTAAACCCTAAACCCTAAACCCTAAACCCTAAACCCTAAACCCTAAACCCTAAACCCTAAACCCTAAACCCTAAACCCTAAACCCTAAACCCTAAACCCTAAACCCTAAACCCTAAACCCTAAACCCTAAACCCTAAACCCTAAACCCTAAACCCTAAACCCTAAACCCTAAACCCTAAACCCTAAACCCTAAACCCTAAACCCTAAACCCTAAACCCTAAACCCTAAACCCTAAACCCTAAACCCTAAACCCTAAACCCTAAACCCTAAACCCTAAACCCTAAACCCTAAACCCTAAACCCTAAACCCTAAACCCTAAACCCTAAACCCTAAACCCTAAACCCTAAACCCTAAACCCTAAACCCTAAACCCTAAACCCTAAACCCTAAACCCTAAACCCTAAACCCTAAACCCTAAACCCTAAACCCTAAACCCTAAACCCTAAACCCTAAACCCTAAACCCTAAACCCTAAACCCTAAACCCTAAACCCTAAACCCTAAACCCTAAACCCTAAACCCTAAACCCTAAACCCTAAACCCTAAACCCTAAACCCTAAACCCTAAACCCTAAACCCTAAACCCTAAACCCTAAACCCTAAACCCTAAACCCTAAACCCTAAACCCTAAACCCTAAACCCTAAACCCTAAACCCTAAACCCTAAACCCTAAACCCTAAACCCTAAACCCTAAACCCTAAACCCTAAACCCTAAACCCTAAACCCTAAACCCTAAACCCTAAACCCTAAACCCTAAACCCTAAACCCTAAACCCTAAACCCTAAACCCTAAACCCTAAACCCTAAACCCTAAACCCTAAACCCTAAACCCTAAACCCTAAACCCTAAACCCTAAACCCTAAACCCTAAACCCTAAACCCTAAACCCTAAACCCTAAACCCTAAACCCTAAACCCTAAACCCTAAACCCTAAACCCTAAACCCTAAACCCTAAACCCTAAACCCTAAACCCTAAACCCTAAACCCTAAACCCTAAACCCTAAACCCTAAACCCTAAACCCTAAACCCTAAACCCTAAACCCTAAACCCTAAACCCTAAACCCTAAACCCTAAACCCTAAACCCTAAACCCTAAACCCTAAACCCTAAACCCTAAACCCTAAACCCTAAACCCTAAACCCTAAACCCTAAACCCTAAACCCTAAACCCTAAACCCTAAACCCTAAACCCTAAACCCTAAACCCTAAACCCTAAACCCTAAACCCTAAACCCTAAACCCTAAACCCTAAACCCTAAACCCTAAACCCTAAACCCTAAACCCTAAACCCTAAACCCTAAACCCTAAACCCTAAACCCTAAACCCTAAACCCTAAACCCTAAACCCTAAACCCTAAACCCTAAACCCTAAACCCTAAACCCTAAACCCTAAACCCTAAACCCTAAACCCTAAACCCTAAACCCTAAACCCTAAACCCTAAACCCTAAACCCTAAACCCTAAACCCTAAACCCTAAACCCTAAACCCTAAACCCTAAACCCTAAACCCTAAACCCTAAACCCTAAACCCTAAACCCTAAACCCTAAACCCTAAACCCTAAACCCTAAACCCTAAACCCTAAACCCTAAACCCTAAACCCTAAACCCTAAACCCTAAACCCTAAACCCTAAACCCTAAACCCTAAACCCTAAACCCTAAACCCTAAACCCTAAACCCTAAACCCTAAACCCTAAACCCTAAACCCTAAACCCTAAACCCTAAACCCTAAACCCTAAACCCTAAACCCTAAACCCTAAACCCTAAACCCTAAACCCTAAACCCTAAACCCTAAACCCTAAACCCTAAACCCTAAACCCTAAACCCTAAACCCTAAACCCTAAACCCTAAACCCTAAACCCTAAACCCTAAACCCTAAACCCTAAACCCTAAACCCTAAACCCTAAACCCTAAACCCTAAACCCTAAACCCTAAACCCTAAACCCTAAACCCTAAACCCTAAACCCTAAACCCTAAACCCTAAACCCTAAACCCTAAACCCTAAACCCTAAACCCTAAACCCTAAACCCTAAACCCTAAACCCTAAACCCTAAACCCTAAACCCTAAACCCTAAACCCTAAACCCTAAACCCTAAACCCTAAACCCTAAACCCTAAACCCTAAACCCTAAACCCTAAACCCTAAACCCTAAACCCTAAACCCTAAACCCTAAACCCTAAACCCTAAACCCTAAACCCTAAACCCTAAACCCTAAACCCTAAACCCTAAACCCTAAACCCTAAACCCTAAACCCTAAACCCTAAACCCTAAACCCTAAACCCTAAACCCTAAACCCTAAACCCTAAACCCTAAACCCTAAACCCTAAACCCTAAACCCTAAACCCTAAACCCTAAACCCTAAACCCTAAACCCTAAACCCTAAACCCTAAACCCTAAACCCTAAACCCTAAACCCTAAACCCTAAACCCTAAACCCTAAACCCTAAACCCTAAACCCTAAACCCTAAACCCTAAACCCTAAACCCTAAACCCTAAACCCTAAACCCTAAACCCTAAACCCTAAACCCTAAACCCTAAACCCTAAACCCTAAACCCTAAACCCTAAACCCTAAACCCTAAACCCTAAACCCTAAACCCTAAACCCTAAACCCTAAACCCTAAACCCTAAACCCTAAACCCTAAACCCTAAACCCTAAACCCTAAACCCTAAACCCTAAACCCTAAACCCTAAACCCTAAACCCTAAACCCTAAACCCTAAACCCTAAACCCTAAACCCTAAACCCTAAACCCTAAACCCTAAACCCTAAACCCTAAACCCTAAACCCTAAACCCTAAACCCTAAACCCTAAACCCTAAACCCTAAACCCTAAACCCTAAACCCTAAACCCTAAACCCTAAACCCTAAACCCTAAACCCTAAACCCTAAACCCTAAACCCTAAACCCTAAACCCTAAACCCTAAACCCTAAACCCTAAACCCTAAACCCTAAACCCTAAACCCTAAACCCTAAACCCTAAACCCTAAACCCTAAACCCTAAACCCTAAACCCTAAACCCTAAACCCTAAACCCTAAACCCTAAACCCTAAACCCTAAACCCTAAACCCTAAACCCTAAACCCTAAACCCTAAACCCTAAACCCTAAACCCTAAACCCTAAACCCTAAACCCTAAACCCTAAACCCTAAACCCTAAACCCTAAACCCTAAACCCTAAACCCTAAACCCTAAACCCTAAACCCTAAACCCTAAACCCTAAACCCTAAACCCTAAACCCTAAACCCTAAACCCTAAACCCTAAACCCTAAACCCTAAACCCTAAACCCTAAACCCTAAACCCTAAACCCTAAACCCTAAACCCTAAACCCTAAACCCTAAACCCTAAACCCTAAACCCTAAACCCTAAACCCTAAACCCTAAACCCTAAACCCTAAACCCTAAACCCTAAACCCTAAACCCTAAACCCTAAACCCTAAACCCTAAACCCTAAACCCTAAACCCTAAACCCTAAACCCTAAACCCTAAACCCTAAACCCTAAACCCTAAACCCTAAACCCTAAACCCTAAACCCTAAACCCTAAACCCTAAACCCTAAACCCTAAACCCTAAACCCTAAACCCTAAACCCTAAACCCTAAACCCTAAACCCTAAACCCTAAACCCTAAACCCTAAACCCTAAACCCTAAACCCTAAACCCTAAACCCTAAACCCTAAACCCTAAACCCTAAACCCTAAACCCTAAACCCTAAACCCTAAACCCTAAACCCTAAACCCTAAACCCTAAACCCTAAACCCTAAACCCTAAACCCTAAACCCTAAACCCTAAACCCTAAACCCTAAACCCTAAACCCTAAACCCTAAACCCTAAACCCTAAACCCTAAACCCTAAACCCTAAACCCTAAACCCTAAACCCTAAACCCTAAACCCTAAACCCTAAACCCCAAACCCCAAACCCCAAACCCCAAACCCCGAACCCCAAACCCCAAACCCCAAACCCCAAACCCCAAACCCCGAACCCCAAACCCCGAACCCCAAACCCCAAACCCCAAACCCCAAACCCTAAACCCTAAACTATTCTTGTTACATTAAAATTAGTTTTCACTTTTTCAGAATGCCGTACACAATAGGCAAAATTACGGTTTTACCCTTCTTTTGATTTAATGCTTACATTACCGCCCGAGTTTATTGAATATGCCTTTTGTGTTTTTTTAATTAAATAATAAATAATACCAGAAACCCTGATAGGCTGAGAAAGTTAACAAGAAACCCTAAAATGAAATCTAATTGAAAATAACCCTATCGCTATGTATTTATATAAGAAACGAAATTGCACAAGAAGCCCTTGTAATTAACAGTACTGCTCCGTTACCCTTGCTTCAAATAGCCATTGCAGCGCAGTCCATAACTTCCTCCAAATGTCAAGTTTAGTCCTCACACAATTAAGTTAGATATTAAATGTCAAGATTGGTATACTGAATGTATTTTAACTAGGCATGGCAAATTGCCCCGACCCGCCCCGAAACCCGGTCCACCCGCCCCGATCGAGGCCGGGGATTCCCCGCCAAACCGGGTACCGGGACCGGAGATTCCCCAT
Organism: Saussurea involucrata; assembly: GCA_033807775.1. NCBI lineage: Eukaryota > Viridiplantae > Streptophyta > Magnoliopsida > Asterales > Asteraceae > Saussurea > Saussurea involucrata. The sequence goes on along the minus strand of JAWVWS010000851.1, from coordinate 2,438 downwards.
TTAAGAAAACCGGGGACGGGGCCGGGGATGGGGGTCCCCGCCCCGCCCCGGACCCGGTATATATATATATATATATATATATATATATATACATATATATATATATATATATATATATTTAAAAAATGTATATTTTTATTAAATATATATATATATATTAAAAAAAATTATATATTTTATTAGTTATTAAGGGTTTAGGGGGGTTGACCGGGGTTTGACCGGGGCCGGGGAGGGTATCACAAACCGGGCCGGGGCCGGGGGAGGGTATTACAAACCGGGGTCGGGGATGGGGGTCCCCGTTGCCATGCCTAATTTTAACATAGATACATGTATATATGTGTATATATAAATGCTAAAGAAATCACGTAAATGACGTCTTTATGCGGGTTTCATATGGGTTTTACCAAGTAAGAATTTAAAACCTTAAACCTTGCTTAAGATGTTAGAGCAGATGAATCGAATGTTGTATTTAGTTTCTGGTTGTGGAGATCGAAAGGAACGAAAATATGGCTCGACAAAGATAATCCTTGAATCTGGGTTTTCATGTGTGGCGGTTGTTCAACAACAAAAAAAGAAATGAAAAGTAGAAAACCATGATGAGGTGTAGGCAAAGCTAAGGAAGGCCACTTTGAATTGTGGTCCATGAATATATTATTAATGTGATCATTATTATTCAAATTCCTATTAATGGTTTATAATATTTAATTATTTAATTAAATGACTTTAATTGCGTAGTCAAGTAAATCTATATCTATATCTATCTATATATCTATAAAAGGAAGATCCACCAAGAATGAGGTGGTACCTTTTTAGAGTAGGATTCATAGCTACAAATTTTTTCCTTTTTTTTAATTTTTTATATAATAATTATGTTAAAGACCTTTATGCCCCTATATGAGTAAATGTATTTTTTATTGCAATTAGGTCATTTTGGTAATTCTACAATCACTTTCATTAACATTTTACCTCCAAATTCCATTAAAATTCCTTCAATTGATTCCGATTCAATCAAATTCCATTATGTGAACCAAACACCCCCCTAAAGTCTATGACAACCACCGAATGGGTCGTCAAGCACACCATTTTTCCTTTCCTGGAGTGCAGAGAGAGAGAGGACGAGAGAGAGAGAGAGAGAGAGAGTGTGTGTGTGTGTGTGTAATTACATAGAAATAATGTGCATAGACATGTTTATTCTATATAAATAAAATGGTGATTTTTTATGGCAACTCTTGGTGCTCACTACTTGCCCTTGGCTAAATTGAAAGCATAGGGAAATTCCAAGGTATAATTCAATTCGTATCAGCTTTGTTGAACTCTTTTCTCTTTGTTACAACTTTTTTACAGCTTCAGCAAGGCTCGAAGTGAAGATTTATTTGGGTTTGGAAATTGTGTGAAGTCATCCAAGTCGAACAATGATGAAAATGAGGAGGGTTTACCCGTGGATGACAATAGTTCCCGCACCCCAGACTCCGTAAGAAGCTATGGAGAGACACAGCTAGGATATTCCATCACCGCCATGGCTTGCTAATCTTGCATCTTCTTTCTCTCCTGATGTTTCTTCCTTCACTTGTCGCTTGGTTGGAGGTACGATCCATAATTCCCTCATTGCATTACCTCATCAACCAAGATTTAAACCCAACCAAACGAACCCACTAAATCAATCTGTTAAGATGTTTGTCCCAAAATAAATGTCCACGATGAAAAAGACACACAGTTGTGGGAATTTGTAATTATTCATTTTTCATCAACTCAATGACAAACTTTATCTTCTTAAAAATCTGACCAACATAACAAGAGCTCAGCAAACGAAATAGGATAGGATTCTGCGAAGGCTCATGACAGGGATCAAACAGCAAACAAGCAATAATATCATCATCAATCCAACCACATTTATTAATTCTCTTCCAAAAAAACTTCATCATCTTTATCCATAATAAGATCTTTTGAACCCTGATCCCTTTTCCCAAAATCCAAATCATATCAATCCCTCCAAACATCATCCAGACCCAAATTTCATCTCCATAAAAATCACAAGCAAATATTACATAAAGCTTTCTTGAGAGGATCTGAGTGAAACCAAAAGGACAGATAAGAGTCCAGGAACAATTAGTAACTGGAGCAAAAGGAGAAATAAGAATCTCCATAAACAGAAATTTTGACCAAATAAAAAGGTGAAGAACAATAGAATTCACCAGAAAGAAGGTAACAAGGTAAATGCTAATTGAGAAAGACCAGAACCAAAAAGACAAGTTTTGGGTTGAGTTTACCTTACAAAGGAATGTTTTATATTGGAGTTTCGTCTTTAAAATGGTGCGTATTGGAAACGTTTATATTGGTGTTGTCGTCACCTAAAATATTTTTATTGGAAAACGGGTCGTTCTCATATTTAAAGTAAATTATTTCGGATTTCATGATTTAAGTTGCACTAATTTTTTAGC
>JAWVWS010000850.1:0-25000 GCA_033807775.1 Saussurea involucrata | reverse complement strand
AGTCGGCCATGGTAAAACGAGACCTTGGTTGGTTTATAGTTGTGAACACATTTTGAATCAAAGCCCTGGACTTTTAAACCAATGAATCGTATTAACTGGATTTGTTCTATCGTTTGGTCTTTAGATGTTCTTCTTGGGTTTTAAGTTCCTTAGCTTTGATAATGCATTTGGGATATACCAATAACCTAGATACCGTCAGGACAAAGGCGTGTGGTTTTCAATAAAAATTTATCACCTGCCGCATCGCGCGGGTATACTAACTAGTATATAAAAGCAATAAAAGCTTTTTGTTAATTTTAAGAGCGGTTTCAACAATATTGCTAAAATATAAAAAAATAGGTTTTTGTTTGCTATTCTTTTCCAACGGTATTGCTATCTTATTTGCTAAATAGAGATTCATGAAAAAATCTCTAAATATAGAGAAACCTTTATAATTATCTAAATAGGAGAGAAAAATAATTATTTTATTCAACCCATCAATGATATAAATATTTTATTATTTTATATTGATTTTTTTTAAATGTATTAAAAATATAAATTAAAGAATATTATATTAATATAATTTATGTTAGAATCTCTAAAATAACAAAACTGTTGAAAATGAAAATAACTTTTTTTAAAATTTTAATATTTAATTCTCTATTTTTAAGAAATTAAGAAAACTTGTTGGAGGTGCTCTAAAATAATTAAAAGAAAAAGAAATCAGAAGATGGGCCAGGCCGGCCCAGCTCAGGTCTTTGAAATGGTAGTATCCATATCCACTTTCCATTCAAAATCCTGCCGTTTTCACCGACTACTACAGCTGAGAAAGAAAATCAGATTTCCTCTTGAATAAAATAAATAAATCTTTGTGTGTGATTCAATTCAATTGACAGCTGAAGATCGATGAGTCATGTCCATCATCCTCCACCTCCAGGCAAGTAATCCTTTGATTTGAATTGGCCTTTGGGTCTGCTAATAATAAATTCTTATGATTTACATATATGTTTGTAATTTGTAGGGCATGGACCGCCGCAGCATCATCATCCACCGCCGCAGCATCATCATCCACCACCACCACCACCCTATGGGCATGGCCATCATCATCCACCACCACCACCTTTTGGCCATCCTCATCCTCCTCCACACCCTCACGGCTACCAAGGTTACTTCAACCCTCCACCGCCGCCGCCTCCTCGCTACCACCACCACCAGCAATATTATGATGATTCCGGTTGTTCTTCCGTCCTAAGGACCTGGTATATTCCTCCTATTAAGAATTTAATAAATACCAAGTACTCCTCCCAAAATAAATGTCCACACACAATTTTAGGAGTGTGTTTTAATTTACCAAATTACAATTTTAACCTTATTTATAGAGATGGAAAAATTCTCTATCACGTAATTAAGGGGTAGAATTGGATGGGGAAAATTTACTTTTGAAAGTGGACACTTATTTTAGAACAAGTAGGGAGTACTAATCAGAGGTAATAGATCATTCTGAATTTTTGAAGTTGATATGAATAATGAATGTGAGATGGGTGATTACAAGTAAATAAATGTATAATAAATAACCAAATTCATAATCATTGGATTGATGCAGTTTGGGATGTCTTTGCTGCTGCTGGGTGTTTGAGCGCTGCTGCTACTAGACTGTTGTTACAACAAGATAAACATTGTGGTTTTTATATGTAATGTATTTTGTACTATTAAAATAAAGACTAATACATATTATTACTCTCAGCATCCAATGACTATTGCTAAATCACTTTTTCCTAATTAAAAACTGATTCATTCTTCATATACAATTAAACAAAACCAATCTGAATTACAATTTGAGAATCACCATTTTCTTTACCCATTAAGTTGCTTGGTAGCCAAAACACACATTTTCCTAGTAATTCCAAAAGCAGTTAACAGGCAAATAGTCTCTTACATCTGCTGATCCATACCAACACCAAGAATCAACTGAGCAAGATGAGTCAAATATGGTTCTGCCTGGGCCCTGCTGCTCAAGATTGGCCGTAAACTCTGAAGTTCAGCAGTAAACTCCCTCTCAAATTTCCTGCAAATAACTCTATGAGAAAGAGAGAGAGATGGTGAAAAAATAAAAATGAGCTCTAGTTTTTAGATCTTACAGGACACATTCAATGACTGTTGACTCTTCGGTGGGTGAATTTGGCTTCTTTGAAGGCTTCCTTAGCTTCAAAACTTTTAAATGTTCCAAGGAATGTGAATCATCAAAAGATTTGTTTGTGTCCGGAGATTCGATAGAGTTCATTAGCCAGTGAGTCGCCGCAGCATATTGAAGGCATATAAGTTTCAATTTCTCCAACTTCTGCATTCAGGGAAAAACTTATTAGAAACAACAAAAAACTTCTGTTTAGTTATCAGATCTTTTTTTATGTTTAAATCTATCTTTTTTTTTATGCAAGGACAATAATGCTTGATGAAAATAATCTTCTATTTCCAAATTATTCCTCTATTTTTCATATTATATTTTGAAGATGTGCAAATTTCAGCAGGTTGACATTGGTTAAATATATAACAGAGCTCGTTATGAATAAGGTCATGCCAACCTTGAGGAGGATTGGTGAAAGAAGTGAACATTCCTTCAGACACTTCTCCATGAAAAAGTCATGATATTGGATTACCTATGTTCATAAAAAGATGTGGTTAGAAAAAAGACTAGAAGCACATACAAGGAAAAGATAATGTAAGGAATCTAAAATGCAATTGAATGAAGCAAAGAATTTAGAAAATGGAACCAAGAAAAATAAAAATAAAAAAGTTGAAAGAGCAATCGACACATACCTCATCTATGCTCTTTGCATTCTCAAGTTTATTATGCATAACATGCCAATTTGGTTCAAGAACCTAAAAAGAAGATAAAAATCTGCTATTAAATCATAACTATGTCAGAGGCGTAATTCACAAATAGTAAGAGTGACCAACAAGTCCAAAAACAATGGGTTAACAATATACTGCTTGAAAAATAATCATTAGAAGACAAGCAGCGAGAATTTCAAGAAAACTAAGGAGTTGAAAAATGTGAGATCATAGACAATAACTTCGGTTTACCTCAAACGTTAGATAATGTAGAAGGCTATTTATAAACTTAAGCATATTACGGCACAGTATCGACGATGTAGAGATTCCCGTTCCATGCATATCACGTGCACGTGCACCCTACAATTATAAAGCATGATTACAAGTTTACAACCTAAACCAGGGAAAAAGTAGTCTTTAATAAATAGTTGATACTAGAGATATTTTGTCACATACTTGATGTACTTGCCATGCTGCACAAAGTTGCCGATGCACATGTTTGCAGTGAAACAGAAACCGAAAAATCAACTGGTATTTTGTCAAGGCTTTTCTTGATATTACAAGTGATAACGGCCATTGAACCTGAAACAGAAAACATATTTAAAAACGAAAAAACGATTCACTGAAAAAGAAAAATTAATACATGTTGTAGAACAAAACTAAGAACAAGAAAAGATGTGTATGTACCTTGTAATTAACAGAAAACGTTTCTACACCAGTAATACTCAAGGACTCTTCAAAAGCATCAGTCTCCGGCACTGTCTCGCCCATTTGAAGATCTTTGAGAGTGCTCAATCTCTTCAGCAAAGAACATGTGTCCTGGAAGCAGAATGTCATAATTAGCAAAATATGGCTTATTCTTTTGGGGAAAAAATCCAAGACTATGTATAACTGTTACCTACCACAGAACATGTGACATCCTCATGCAAAGGATCTGCTGCAGCTGCAGTCGAACGCAGTGCAAGGTCCAAGAGGGACTGAAAATTAAAGCCAAAATGTAAACCTAAATTGTGCCACGCTTCATGAAAGTTCTATTGTCTACCAAATGTATATGATACAATATAATTCGGAGAAATTATGTGTTGTTTCATTAGCAAAAGCACCTTTACGTATAAGTTACATGAATCAATGAAGATATATATATAAACATGATAAAATCTAAAAGATAACATAACTCATGACAACTCTTATACCTGACAATACATATGGGATTGCTATGATTAGCCATGAACATGACAACAAATGGATAGCAACAAACAATTATATTAACATAAAATAAGGATAAAGACCTGAAGCTTCTCAACGGAGATTTCATTTGGTGTTTTAGCAAGTTCATCACGGGCAATATCCATAAAGTGAACCAAGAAATCACCCTGTAAGTCAACCAGCATTTCAAACATGAGAGCCATCATAGTCGAAACAAGACTCCAAAAAAATTCCAAGTAAACACCACTAGAACAATGTACAAGCTTAAAGATGGATTTAAGATATTCATTTGCTAGTCTTGTTTATCGGGTATGAGAAGAAAGATGTGTTCATGGGTCCCATTGACTTGATCTGAAAAGGACAGAAGAGGGGACTGGAAAATTGACAATGATGAATGTAAAAAACAGTTATCAAAACCTTAGTTTCTTTACTTTATAGTTCACTAAAGAGGTTTCAGGTTGCAGGAAGGTATGAAATGCCCAAGTCTTCTGTAGATGCGGTACTACTTCTATTTCAGCAGTATTTATTCAAGCTAATCCGACTCTTTATTTCATAAAATCTGAACAAGGCAAAGCATCATTCAAATAATTTCAACAAGACTTTAGTAGCTCATACCTGATCTAGAAGAAGATAATGCTTAATAGAACGCAGCTTTCCAATGAGACCATACTATCAACATTAAACATATTAATCGATCACTAAAGTGAGGAAAGAAATCAAAGCACCAATCCCTTTCTGCAAGTGCAATGAAAGAAGTACTAAAAGATACAGGAATAATATTTGTAATAGTTGAAAATAACCAGTATCCATAAACAGTACTAAAAGATACACCTTGTCCTTCATGAGATTTAGTAACTCGCCACTGGCAAAATCATAAGCAGATTTGATGCATTCAAGATAGTGATCATTGGACCCAAAGTTCATCAATTTTGAATTCTCCAATGCAGGAACCTATATAGACATGCTAGTATAAGAGCATATAGTAATAAATAATAAATATTAGCCAGTCTGTCAGCCGTAACTATCGGAAGTCATAGAAACACCTGAACACTGTGCCCACATTCTCTCATGACATTTAAATATTTCCCTGTTGTTAAAATGGTTTCAGCCGAATTTGCAAGGAAAGAAGGAATATCATCCTTGAGACTGTATCGTTGTCGCCAATACATAGCATCATAATCTTGGGTGAGACTCTCCTACAGAAAATACATCGTCAGAAGCTGAAGCATTTAATGCCTTGGTATCAGTGGACAAAATCTTACTTTTTTTAGAGATTTGTTCTCAGCAATGAAGAACTCATCATGAGGATCATCGATAACTCCTTCATACACCCACCTGCACATTTTATAATTTACTACTTCAGTCAGCAAATATAGATGAAAACATAACAAGTTGTTGGTTTGGAAATAAATAGCTTTTGTCAAGATAAAAAAAGAAGTTTGCGTTAGATTTCATGCAGAAGTTTAGAGAAGAGGAATGATTGGATTCAGAAATCAGTGCAACGTAAAACGTTGAACAGTCCCTAGGACTGTGTTAGAGAAGAAGAATGATTGAATTCAAATTAGCTATGTACTGCCCCACCCAAAAAAATTGCATTAGGAAAAGAAAAATATATGGATGATGTATAGTATATTATTGGGCATTCTCAATTCTATACCTTTCTAGTATACCAAGATAAGCAGAATTTGCAGACTCTATCATCTTCTCCAACAACGACCTCACCAAGTAGTTACCAGCCATTACCTTGGCCTGTTTAAATTTAAACAGATAGATAAACAGCATATAACACACAGCATAGGTGAAAACAAGGTGAGTAGACACCTAAGAGTTCAGAATTTATGTATTTACCTGATTCTGTAAGAGATTAAGAACTGCTGAACCCACAAAATTACACGATGAAGCCTTCCTTATCACTATTGACAATGCTTGCATTGATCCCATCATTGGCTGCAAACATAATAAAAAAAAGTATGAATCATGAAAAAAAAAAAAGATAACTCGCACATATTCTTCATGTACTTTAAAGCAGGTTGCGATGAACCCCATCATTCTGAGTCGCATAAGTACTATGAACCGCAACAAAATACATACTTAATAATACTTTTGACTTGACTCCATCAGATTATGGGAATGCAGTTTTATGGCATCTGGTAATGCCTTATTACTAGAAGAAATACCCAACTCATCGCTTCATAGTATCAGAATCCAAAGAACCAGTCTGATATGAATATTGTTCTTGTTGTGGCAACTAAAAATTTAATAAAAAACAAGAAAGTGGAGTCCTTTGTGTGTTGACTACATGTTCATGAAACAAAACAACTGTCGGACACTCATGGTCAGTATAGATAAACAAGCGGTTACAAGATAAAAAAAATGTGCAACCTTGGAGTTCATTGGGTTCATCAATAGTCATTCAACTCTAAACGAGAATCAAATTGCATATACACAAACAAAAAATTAAGTTAAATTTAATATAGAAATACCTGACAATAGAACCATAATCCTTGTATTGAGAGTCTTCCTAGTCGAAATTGATGTTCAAGTTGTGCCACCATGGCTTGGTAATCCTGAGGAGCAGGTATACAGGGATTATTAATTCCAAAAAGACAAGAGGAATGAATAGGTAGGAGGTGTCTATTAAAGAAAAAAAACAGAATACTGAAAAAAACATGCACAACTGCTAGAAGAACCATGCTATGTGAAACTAGTTGGGGTAGGCAAGAAATGAGGTGCATCAGAGAAAGAGCTGAGATTGTATATGCATGTACAACAGCATTTAACATAATACACACACACCCATACACACACACACACCCATACACACAGGTGTTCCTTCATGTGTAGAAAAATACTATAAATGGAATTCCACGCTTCAGATTTACCTTTAAAAAAAATTCAGTTGTATTACCGGGACAACTCTGATTATATCAGATAAGCCGATAGAACCATATTTTAACCTAATCCGTCTTATTCCGTCCCTTAAGGCTCCTCGGGTTAGAGGATAGATGGCAATGATTCTAAATACATGGGAAAAAGATAGAACTTCCAAGGTAGAATACTGATAGTCTGATACAAATAAAAACAAATTGAAGTCTGAAAAACAAAAATAAAACAGATAACAGAATAGGAAAATCGCAGGTCCAGTGTGCCTTACTCCGGTCTAGCTATCTCTTCCTGTCTCTCCTATTATACTCTTAACCCTTAAAAGATCTTGTGGAACTAAGGGGGCGTTTGGTTCAAAGAATGGAATTTGGTGGCATTGGAATCCATCAAAGGAATTTGACTTTGAAGGAATTGGAATGGAATCTGATGGAATTTGACCACGCGCTTTGGTGTGTTTGGTTGGATGGAATTGGAATGGAATCTCTAAAGATAATTGGAATCTCCATCTTTGTCCGGGGGAAGGGTGGTACCTGTGAAGACGACAGCTACCACCACCGCCCACACCCCCAAGGCCCCGACCATTGTGCCACTACTGTCGTTGTCATAACTACCACCCCACCCCACCCCCGCCCCAACCCCCATTAATCACCCACCCTAGTGGTATGTGAAAAACAGGAGAATGAAGACAAAGAGCAAAAAGAGCTTTCAGGTGGAACCCATCCTTTCCCTTTACCCCCCCCCCCCCTCTCTTTGTACTGTGAGAAGTATTTTGTAAAGTTCCAAGCATACTTTGTCATTTCTTATAGTGGGTAAGAAAGGAATAAAACTCATTGGAGATTTGTTACTCATGCATACTCAATTCCTGCAATATGTGATCATTGGTCTTTTTTAAGGATTGGAAGAAACATCAAACAGCAGAAAAACTTAGTAGCACATTTAGCACTATTTGCAGTAAAACTACCTAATAGCAATGAACATAGAAGCTTACCAAGAGGAAAGCCCTTAGTGCAGCAGCAAAGGCATGATTAACCAATCCAGACTTAAACTGCGATCTAGACTCAACAAACTGGTTGATTAGCAAATAGCTCCTGCATAACGGGAATATCCGCTTCGATGATTCCTGCATTGCTTGACATATTTAGTTTTGAAAAGTGGAAGACCTCCATCAAGATGCATCAAGGAAACATATTAGGCCAACCCAGCTTTCTAATCCTTCTGGAGATCACAAAAGTTACAAACTAATTTATGAAGTTCCGCAAATACTGATTGAGTTCCTATCATATTGCCAACACAACTGAGATTCAATGGTGCTTGGATCTACATTAATACATATGTATACATATATGATATGTGACTGTGATGTATATATGTTTGTGTGTTTGGTACTAGCAGCCATTGGCCCAACTTGTACTCTACTTGTTCACACTTTGGTTGATGAAATAGCAAACTCCGAGTCCCATTAAGGACACAGTAAAAAAACCTCTGGCAGTGTTGCAGAAGATCCTTGGCCACATGCATGATGCATTAACCCGTTTTGGGCTTAAGCTATACTTTAGCCCTGCAGAGGCTCCTCTTCTTTGAGGACTTCAACAAACAGGAAATTATTAACTGACCTTTTATAAAGCCCTATTACAACTATGATTTGGATTACACGTGTGCAGGAGCTATTTATTTAAAGGCGTGTTTTCTAAAGAGGTAAATATTTTAACTCATGATTTCAAAGTAGAAGACTCCTTTCAAGTTTCAACTGATAATCTGCTATTAATTTTAGTATTTTCTTAAAGGCGGCAACATAACATAGACAAGATGAATCGGTCTTAATGAAAAGCACAACCACAATGCACAAAGTATTGAACTTTCAAATGACCACATATGCGAAGATTATTGCCTGGAGTGCCAAATCCATAGAACCATCAACATGGAAGCAAAAAGAGTCCTCATTCCCTCCAACTCTGTTGATCGATATATATCGTCCCTCAATACCAATTAAAGCGGAAAGAAGATCATCAATTACAATTAGTTCCTGCACATAGAAATATTAGGTCAGTAAATGTATAGTTGCCATTTTTACCAGACTGGTAGTGCAGCTCCCTCATTGTTTCCTTCATTCCATTATGAACATGTTTCACTAAATTGTACATGACTTTCTAAAAGGTCCACGTGTATGTTTATAGATTTGAGCCTAAACCTGAAAACCCTTGTCAAAGAGTGTGCCTTCTAGTGTGTAATATTAAATGTGGGGCTGGCTAATTTGTTTCATTTAATGGACATTCCCTACAAAAACCCAAACGTGTTAGTATGTTACATCTTGAGACTCATGCTAGACCGCTTGAATGTGTTCATATCATGCAGCTCCGGTGCTCATTGTGTTGCATTAACCATAAGATAGCCAACCAAAGACTTCAACCCCAACACATCACTAAAAAAGCATTAGAGACTAAGAAAATTGAGATCTCCAAATTAACTAGAATAGATACAGCCTATCTCCTTTGTGTCTAAACACATATTGCAGCTAATACAAACTTGGATCACAAATCTACAAGAAGGATAATATTTAATTTTGCAAGTGTACAACTAGATAACACAAGTGTGGCAAAATAACAGGGACGATCCAAAATTAACAATCTTAACAGAACAAAGTCAAATATTGTACAGCCATAAAACTACTATTTTACCTGCACTGAAGCGCTGTAGCAGCCTATAGGTTTCTCGGATTCCAAACTGTAGAAATGAAAATGTAAAAAGATAATCAATTAAGTTTAACAGCAGCACTGAGAAACATTGGAAAGAAAACCCAACAACATGAATAAAATCTATATCAGTCTACCAAAAAGGTAATACCGTAAATCCACTGAATTTCCCTTTGATTCAGCAAGTCCAGATGTCAATTTCACTTCCTGCATCAAGTTGCAAAACAAGCATATCATCCTAAGTTAATTTCCCAGAAATTCAAAAATTTCAACCAGGTTATATAAACTCAAAAAACGGCGTACACAAATGAGTTTTGCATCATCTATAAATATAACACAAGAGAAGAAAAGAAAAGAGGAACCTGATGGAATTGGCCAGTGAGGAAAGGCCTATCGATGTTCCATTGAGGGGTAGAAGGGCATATAGAAGATACTGCATCCATGGAAAAATGGCAAAGCAAGTACAGGATAAAGATGCTTATAAAAATTGCAGGTCTTGGCTCTGTTTAGACAATGAAGGAAACCACATCCTCAGTTCAAAATGCTCTCTGCTGTAACAATCTTCCACGACCCTTTTCTGTAACAAAATTCCATCAGTAACACAATTAGTGGAGTCCAATGAATCAAAACTAAAGATGCAGGCGTACAAATAATAATTTAACCCCATGGGAGCCTATAACAGGGAATGAGACCTAAAACAGGTTTGGGACAAGATATACTACCCGTCTCTAATCCACTTTATTTGAGATCTACAAATATTTCCGAAATTAACTTCATAATTGTAAATTTAGGGCAAAAATTTAAATTAAAGTTAGGTTTTGGGCGAAAACCTGAATAAGAGATTGAGAGGGTGATTGAGTGAGAGTGAGACTTTGAGACCCTGAGAGAATGACTGACCGGAGAAGGTGACCGGCGATCGTGCGATGTGCGAACAGAACAGTCGAACAGGGGCTTGACCGCTTGAGGGGCGGATGCTTGGGCGGCCGGCTTCTGTTTCTTGTTCAAATGTTTCTCATTAAATTTTGATTTATTTTTTTTTTGAATTTTTTTTTAACTTTCACAATCTATCATTAAAAAGTTGTATTTGTGTAGGGTGTTAAATTCTTACCATGACAAACCAATTAATTTATTATCAATCGTAACAATTCAATAGGTACCAATTAAGTTGGTTGGTACTGTCGTACTTCATAAACTTGGTTGATACGTGGTATTAAAAATCGTATACCACGATAACATCGTACCGTACCGACTTGTATATATATTTATTATTATTTATTAAATAAAAAGTCAACGAAATGAAATATATTTGATTATTAATGTATTATTTATGCATTTGGTGATGCGATAACTTGATTGATTTCTAAGAAGATCTAATTATTTAGTAAATTAATATTTTGTAGTTTTTAAAATGGGCAAAATGCGCAAAATAGCAACTTAGGGCATGTTTACTAATCGCTGACCCGGCTGACTCGGTCAGCAAAGCTGACTCGGTCAGCAGTCAGACTGTTTACCACATCTCAAATCTGACCGAGTAACTGACCTAGTATCTGACCGAACCAGCCTCTAAAATATGCTGACCCAGGTCAGTTTTTATTATTCCATGCGTGCCCCTGCGATTGATTAGGTCAAAAACAATCCTCCAAGCCGTCTCCCTCATCGCTCCTCCTCCACGCTCCCTCTCCCTCATCGCTCCTCCTCCACGCCGTCGCCGGCGCTCAACGCCGTCGTCTCACCACGCCCTCGTCTCCCCCGACAGGTAATATCTCTCGCGAAATCTCTATTGGGTTTTTTTGATCTAGGTTTGAGCTGTTTTGCTTCCTTCATACTGAATTTGGTTGATTTTATGCCCATTTGACTGCTGATTCCATCCAATTTCTGTAATAAAAATAAAGCTTGCGAGTGTGTTTGTGTTTCTGAAATTTCATATGGTTTAATGGCTTGAACTTCATATAATCATGGTTTATTTCCTGTTATACGATCTGGGTATGAGTTATTTTGCTTTAGTTCGTACTGAATTTGGTTGATTTTGCCCATTTTACTGCTTATTTTCATCGATATTTTGTGTGATTGTGAGCTTGTTTTTCTACATATCCATGATTTGTTAGCCATTTTAGAATCTGGGTGTGATTCATTTTGCTTTGTTCGTATTGGGTTTTGGTTAATTTTGCCCATTTTGAACTGTTAATGCGATATTTAATTTTGGTTAATTTTGCCCATTTCGTACTAGCATTCTGTATTTTTATCAAGTCAAAAGGGTGTATGAGATAAATACAAAATCGTAGGTTTAAAATAGTTATTTAATACAAATACATACATATATTAGATAGTGTTTAAAAAGTGGCTTGCACAATCACCCAACATCAAACAAAGTACATACAAATAAGCTTAAAACTAATGTTCTTGGGGCTATAGGTGCACTAGATGGAACTTTGATACATGCAGTTATGCCCCTAAATCAACAAGCAAGATATAGAGGAAGAGGAAGAGGTGATTGCTTTCAAAATGTTTTAGCAATGTGTGATTTTAATATGATATTCACATATGTTTGGGCTGGATGGGAAGGAATTGCACATGATGCTAGAGTTTTGAGGGAAGTTGCATTTGACCCAAATTCGAGATTTCCGTTTCCTCCGCCAAGTATGTATTATTGTTTTCTAATAGTGAGATATTATTATTTTCCTGTATTTTTTTAATTGTATTTATAAATGCAGATAAATATTATCTTTGTGACGCTGCATACCCAAATACCCGTGGATTTTTGACTCATTATCGCAACACGAGGTATTGGTTAGCTGATTTTCGACGCAGACGTGCGGTAACTAAAGAGGAAAAGTTTAATCATGCACATGCACAACTTAGAAACGTTATTGAACGTGCGTATGGCGTTTTGAAAGCAAGATTCCCAATTTTGAAGCAAATGGCTTCTTATCGTTTTCCAATACAAATAGAGGTTGTGGTTGCTTGTTTTGCAATCCATAATTTTATAAGAAGATGTAATATCCAAGATCAGTTGTTTATGGAATACGACGAGGGAGCCATGTTTACTGCGGAAGAGGAAAATGGAGGAGGCAGTGAAGAAGAAATTGTTGAAGTACAGTGGGGGGCTTCTCAGGACAATGGATATATGGCTAATTTGCGGGATCAGCTTGCAACTCAACTGTTTTCAAATGCTTCAAATTAATTTTTATTTTGTTTTGGATGAAACAACAAACAATTTCTTTTTGATATTAATGTTTCGTATTCAAATGTGAATGACTATTAATATGTTCCGACGTTTATTTTGAAGTATGAAAATTATATTTTGTTGTCTAATTTGTATGTTAATTATATAAAAAAAAGAGTATATTGTTGGTAAGCAATTATTTAAAGTTTGAAGTTTGTATTTCTCTTCAATTAAATGATTTTTAATAGAAATAATTACAATTAATTTAGCATATAATCACATAAGGGTTAAAATGGTAATTTTTTTGTTGGTAAGCACTTACCAAAAGACACTTGGTAAACACTCTTACCCGGACAGCACTTACCCGGAAAGAGTTGGTAAACGGCCCCTTACTTTCATTTATTTCCTTATTATAGCATTGTACTTTCACTTTTACTTATTACAGCAATGTACTTTCAATTTGTTTTTTATTAGGGCATTATACTTTGAAGTATTTATCCATTATAGCATTATGCTTTAAATTTACCCACTACACCAGGTTTTCATGTCACCTCATTGTCCACATAGGTTGTCCACGTGTACTATGGTGCTGACGTGACATTTCTCGTTACTATTAACGGTCCCTCTGTGTTCGTGCTCTTTCTATTGAGGAAACTGAAACATTTTTCAAAAAGTGCATCTTTAACCCTCAAATTCCTCATATATCTCAAAGTGCATGGGAACCCGCTCTCTTCCATGTAGGTTTGTGCCTGTATCAGACGAATTTGACTTTAAAGTGTAGGTCCAAGGTGTGCAAGTGAAAATTGCAAATATATATATATATTAGGATATTTGATTGAAATGCACGGTCTTTATCTGCCCGCTCTTTATTTATTTAAAAATCAAAACACACCTAGTGACCCACTGAACTAGTAAAACCCAAATCGAGTCAAAGGCCCATACCCAACAACTTATTAAATTAAAACCCAAATCCCATTTTACTTCATCGACCCACAATTCTTGATTTTGAAACCCTCCTAATTTCCCAAAATGTGATCGAAACAAAACGGATTACAAATACTCATTCAATTTCACAAATCATAAACTCTTACCAATAACCACTCGATTTGACGACATAGTAGATGGCTCGATCAACTCACTAAACTCAGTATTCGGTTATTTGAGTCTTAACTCACGTCAATTCTCAAACCACACGTCTGAACTCAGTGTTTTCTCCTTTCTTAAGTCTGGGCACTAGAGACTGGAAGTTGAAACTGAAATTTCGATCCCTCAAAACTCAAAAACCAAAACAACTAATTTGGTATTTAGATATACGTTTTACATTATTTGACTTATATATTTATTTAGCTACTACCCATTTACATATTTAGCTTAGCTATTACTTGAATAGTTGTTAATATTATATTTTGTTGTTTTAACTTCCACTTACAGTTCATTACTTTATTACTTAGTGTTGGTATGGGGAAAAAAAGTTCAAACAAAAAGCTTCACCAATTAATGAAATTTTTTGGGTATTGGGTCTATATTATATTATATGGTGCAACGGTATGAAAAGATTATTGGGTCCGTTGTGAACAAAATACCCACAGTAATACTTATACTTAAAACCCCAACATCAACTTTTGTTCTCAATTGAACCAATCTAGGTAAGTTAGTCTGAAATTTAAGGGTTTCGTCAAAATTTTGGAAACAAATCTAGGTAACTTTTGTGTTTAAGATTTGACTAATTGAATATTGTTGGTTACTATTGCGTTGTGACTTGTGAGTCGAATGGTACGACTTAGGGGTGGCAAGTGACGACTACGGATTGACAATAACCAAATGTTAGAATTTTCTTAAATGACGTTAGTCTATAGACGATAATCTTATTCAACAGTAATGGAGATCACCCAAAATGCAGGACAAAATCTTATTCGTTGCTATCAAACTCAAAGACGTGTGTTAAAACTATAATCTTCTTGAATGACGATGGTGGATTTAATGTGGGAAAAGAAGGTGGATATCGGAGGAGGGTGTGTGGTGAGGAGGTGGATGCAGAATAACAAACATAAGTGACAAGTGAAAGAGGCAAATATAAAGTAATTGGTTGTCTATATGACTCTCTATATGTAGCTAGCCGATTAAACCATCGGCTTAATGAAGAAGCCAGAGATGAACAATTGTGTATGATCGACTGAATGAGCCATAGATATTATTAAGCTCGTAAAGTTGTTACCTGACAATCTCTTTAGAGTGGATTATTTGTGATCTTGAAGGTTGGGTGTTTTTGACGGTCCTTGCCCGTTTTTCTAAAAATTTAATGGAACATGTCCTTATGGTTGTGGGTTTTAATGAGTTACATCTCTATGATTGTATTTTCTTTTTAATGGATTGAGTTTCTATGATTGCACGATTTTAATAAGTTTGGTCTCTATGTAAATCAACAACCTCTGTCATTGTGGTTGCATTTTAGGACCCAATTTGTAGTGAAAATGCAACAACAAATATATGATCCATTGAGTTTTTAACAACAGACGATGACCATTAAAACATATAATCTCATATTCACATGGACGAAGCACGTAGTTTTACTCTTAATTATATAACATTATTTTCATCTTAAAATTGATGAGACCTTTTTTAACATTTTAATTTGTAAAAAATATATATTTTATATTATTTTAATTATTAGTTAATTAACTTGATGGAAAATGAAAGGGAAAAAAACGCAGACTGAGTGGGACGGGACAGAACAAAAAAGATAGTCTCATGTTTGGTATGTCATGGGACAAAAATCAGATGGGACAACATGGGATAAAAATAAGTTTTCATGGGACAAAACTTAAGATTTTTTGTTCCACCAAAATAGGTGAAACAACATGGGGCTAAAACATAAGATTACTAAAATACTCATTTTTTCCAACATCAGATAGGTAAACCTAGATTAAAATCATCTCCTCCAGTCCCGTCCCGTCTAGTTCTGTCATGTCATGTCCCGTCCCGTCCAGTCTGTGTGTCAAACACTACCTAAGGTAGCGTTTGGTACGTAGACTGGATGGGACAGGACTGGACGGGATAGGACTGGACAGAACGGGACAGGACAAGACTAATTGTCTGTTCTACGTTTGGTACGACTAGAACAAGACGGGACAAAACTGTTAAAATGACTAGATTGCCATTACTATTTTGTTTGATATATTTTATCATATAATAGTGTGATACAAATCTATTAAAATATAAATACTTTTTTTTAACAAAAGTTAAGATAAATTACATAAATCATAATTTCTAATTTATTTATATAAAATTATTTAAAAATATATGAAACCTATTAAGAAAAACACAAACTGTTGAAGAATATTGTGCCTTCATAAAAAAGGAAATGATTGAAGATATAATTTCCATGTATTGAGAGTTACCGTATTGTATGTTTCCTTTTCGTTGTAAGTTCATCACTATTTAAAGGGTTCATTGTTAAATAGAATGAATGACTTTTGCTCTCTCTATATCAATTGTTCTATTACACGTTATCAGCACGTAGCTCGGTCGATTGAATCCGTTTTTGTTGCTGCTGGAATTTTTTGCTTTCAGACATCACGAATCAAGTAAGCATTCTTGTTACATGATATTCTTATTTGCTGATTAATCGTTTACGAATCAATTTTCTGCTATGATTAAAGTTTTATTACTTGTATACATAGCTCTCTTAAGTGATTTTTTTTGCTATCTTTTATTAGAAATTTATATGATAATTAGGTTTATGTGCCCAAGAATTCTGTTTTTTTTTCAATTCAGAATATTGGCGGCAGTTATTTTTCTTAACCAAATTTGCTGTAGATATGTATATTATTGAGCCACGTATTATGCTTTTTGTCACTTGATTATGTGTTCTTGTTGGTTAATTGATTATGTGCTCTAAACATTGTTGTATTGTATATAAAGATTTGACAAAGGATCATTATTATATATTGTATTATTTTTCTTCAAAGAAAACCCACTTATAGATATATGGCAACGAATCTGCCATATTTAGGTGAAAGAAAGCAATAATCTTAAATTGGCAAATCTGGTCCTTGGTTTTTTTTGCATTTAATATTTTGAGCATATTGTTGTTATTTGTTTATACTGTTCATTTAGTTTTATTTTAATGGATTTGTTAAACTTTGTTAAATTAGTTATAGCTTTAGTATTTTGAATTATTTTTTTTACATAAATATTTCCATATCCCCTTAATCCATAACTTCTTATAATTAATTATTTTTTAGGAGTTACACTCCCTTATATCTAATTTATTTTGGCCTCATGCCAAAAATCTCATTAAAATCTTTAAACTTAATTCCTAAAAGTTTTTTTTTAAGATAAAAAGCCATATCGAAATTCTAATTTTTATCATAAATCAGAATTACATTGTAAAAGTTAAAACACACATCTTTTGGCCTCCTGCCAAAAGTCCCAAAAATACCGTAATGGTTTTAATTGAATCTCACTTTTGGCCTCATGCCAAAACCCACAAAATTGTTAATATTATCAGTGTTTTTCATAAACAAAGTGATCGCATGACACCAAAAGATTTTGTCAAAACGGGTGTAAATAGCCTTAAAGGTTTGTAGGGACTCAAGTAATCCTCGTGATTCCCCTCCTACCTGGAAATCCAAAAGTGTTTAGCGATTCATTTTCGGATTTTGAAACACTAATATATAATTATTAGCATAAGAAATGTTTAAAAATACCAAATTTTAAATCCTATATTGTCATGATAATGAACTTTCATAAGTTTTATGTAGATGGCCGAACCAACCCGTCCCGAATTTGATATCCTGGATTCAGAAGGACTTAAATACCACAGATGGGTATCTGATGTAGAGACTACCTTTATTGGAAAGGACTACACCTGTACAATCAACCCCCCTACTGACCCTAAAGAAAAACCATCATAGAAAATACAAGCAAATGCCTTAATGTTCTTGAGACGACATATCGATCCTAGCCTTCGGTGGGAGTACCTTCAACTGAAAACCCCCAAAGAACTGTGGGATGCATTGAAAGGAAGATTCGGGAATATTCATGACTCTTTACTTCCTGAACTGATCGTACAGTGGAATGAAATCCGCTTACTCGATTACAAAAAGGTAAATGATTTCAACAAAGAAATGTTGCGTCTCAAAGCACGTTTAAACTTCTGTGGCAAGGAACTCACGGAAGACGACATGATTCAAAAGACACTTTCACTTTTCCTACATCTGCAATCATACTAATGAATCAGTATCGATTGGAGTATGATAGTAAAAGAATCACAACCTTTAACAAACTTATCAACCTACTGCAAGTGGCTGAAAGACACAATAAGGTTCTTTTGAATAACAACGCTAGACCTGTCGGGACAAAGAAAATTCCTGAGTCTAATCATGCAAGCGTTAGAGGTGGAAAGAACTCCAAAGGACAGGGAGCCAGGCATACTGAACCACACACGCGTAGAATTTATTCATCACGTGGACAGGGTCGTGGACGGGGTCGTGGTCAGGGTCGCGGCAATGGTCGTGGTGGATATTCCAACACATGGCGCAGAGATACCACTGATGGCCCAAGTAACCAAGGGCAATCAAAAGGAAAAACACCAATGACTGAACCTACCAAAAGAGTAAGAGATGGAACTGAACCTTGCTACAGGTGTGGCATCGTTGGGCACCAGTACAATAATTGTCGTGCAAACAAAAATGTAGCTGCCGCATACAAGAGATACAAGGAGACCAAAGAACAGGAAGCTCACTACCTTGAAGAAACAAGCAATGACCTAGAAGTCAACCTAACAATTGGAGATTTCACTAATATCAACATCAATGATCCATCGCTAGCGCTCCCGGATTTTGACTAATCTACCTTACCTATTTTCCAAAGATAATAGTTATTTAGACAATTTTCATTTTTTTTCCTGATATTTTGGTAAACTCAATTTATTGCTTGGATGAGTGGATTATTATTTTATTGTTTGGATTAGTGGATCATATTATTGTTTGGATTAATGGATTATTAATTTACAGTTTGGATTATTATTTTATTAAATAAACTTTGACTTTCATATATACACAATCCAAACCCATGATGTAAAGGAACACGTCAAAACAACTAAATTATTCTCCGTTCCTTGTAGGAATGTATCGAGGAGAACTTGAGTGCTTAGTTGACTGTGGGACCACCCACACAATACTAAGAAATAGACTATTATTTACTGAAATAACCGCTTATAATTCCTCAATGACCACAATGATTAGATCATCCAATTTAATAATTGGTCGAGGAACTGCCACTTTCTTGTTACCTAATGGCACTAAAATAACGGTCACAGAAGCACTTTATGCTCCAAAAGCTAACCGAACCTTGTTAAGTTTCAAAGATATATGCTTTAACGGCTATCACATTGAAACACATTGTGAGAATGGAAATGAATATATGTATATCACCTCTAATGAATACGGAAGGAAACGTATATTAGAGAAATTAACATGTCAAACAAGTGGGTTATATCTTACCACGATTCGAGTCATTGAATCATATTCTGTCACCAATAATGAACTTTGGGACAGTGACATATATAGACTTTGGCATGACCGCCTGGGGCACCCTGGCCGTGACATGATGATATGTGTGTTGAAGAATACACACGGACACCCTTTCTTTCGATTGAAAGGTAAGACGGGGCGATTACATGAAACTACCAAATTGCAACCACTGACTTCTAAAGAAAAAGAAGCAACACCATCATCACAATATGCCTCCTTGAAAGCCCTGAATTTTTGCAAAGCTTGCTCCTTAGCTAAAACAGGATCGAGACCATCCTATGCTAAAGACACAAAGCAAAACATTCCATTCTTACAACGTATACAAGGTAATATTTGTAGACCTATTCGAGCCATTCAAGTAGTTTATGGTTCTGGTTGACGCTTCGACAAGATGGACGCATGTCGCACTATTGTCCACACGAAATGCTGCATTTGCAAAACTTCTAGCATAAATTATACGTTTAAGGGCTCACCACCCTGATTATCCTATCAAGTCTATACGACTTGATAATGCTGGAGAATTTACATCACAAGCATTTGATGATTATTGCATGTCTATTGGGATCGATGTAGAGCATCCCGTACCCCATGTGCATACACAAAATGGTCTCGCAGAAGCTACCATCAAAAGGATACAAATGATAGCTAGGGCATTGGTTATGCGCACCAATTTACCCACTTCTGCCTGGGGTTATGCAATATTACATGCAACTCTACTTATTCGTTTTAGACCCACTGCTAGCCAACCATTTTCTGCGTACCAGTTGGTAACTGGATATGAGCCTGTGATAATGCCGTTTCACGACATTATTTTGATCCCGAAATCGGTCAGTTAGTTGTAAGTTTCCAAGTAAAATAGTAGAATTTAATGGTTTTGATGAGGAAATGCAGGTTTTTATAAAAGGACGATGAAGGAAAAGTTTTAAGATCAAATGGAGCAAGTAGACAACAGTCCAGAGCGAAATCGAGAAAATCAGATTTTTTGACCCAATCAGAGCGCTGCGCGCCTCTGTGCGCGTTTCCATACGCGCCCATAACCGCGCAGTTACATTTTTGTGCACATTCCAGTGCGCTGCGCGCCTATCTGCGCGTTTCCAGGCGCGCAACCAGACGCGCCGAAGACCTGAGCGTTTTATTCTGTTTTTCTGCTAGGGTTGAGGGGATTATTCATCAGTTACGGCTCGGGACTCTCTCTGGGCGATTTTGGGAGCACAAAGGCGATTTTTGAAGGCGAAGAGAAGGAAGAAAACATCAGTTAACGAGGATCGAAAGGCGAGACGAGTACGTTCATCGGCGGCTTAGACTTTTTCAGGGAGTTTTTAGATTTCATTTCTTAGTTAAAACATGTCTAGTTTCGTTTTCATCTTTTCATTTCAGAGTTTTGCAACCCCCAATATGAACTAACCTGTTCATGTTGGGGGGTTGGTTTGAATCATGGTTGGATATTTGTTTTGCTTTACGATAGACATGATTGATATGATATAGATGGATGACACATGTAATATTATTCTTAATGCTTGTAATAGTTTGATCAACTGTTACTCGATTTTATAAATCTTTAATCTTTGAGAAAAGTTTTGAGTTTTGATGAATTTTTCATGTCTTGGTTGAATTAGAGATAGTAATATGATAATTCACCTTTTGTGGCTTTAATTACTAATTGTTCAATTACGTTTGTTGAGATCGAATGATGAATACAATGTGTTGAATGATATTGCTATAACTTGAATAAGTATAGTGATGGATTGTGATTGTGCCTGTCATCTTGAAGTTATGTAAATCGTGTCAAATCTGTGAGTTAAATGATTATCTACCTGAGGAATCCAACCCTCCAACTCCTTGTCTTAGCTAAATTAATTAAAGTTTTTAATCGTGTTCCGATTTTCAACAACCCAAATCAATTTGCGATAGTCTAGTTAATAATCTATACAGTCATTGTGGTACTTGACACCTGGTTCCTTTGGTTCGATACTCGTACTTACCGTACGTTATTACTTGATTCGACCCGTACACTTGCGGTAGATTTAGGGGGTGTAAACCCGCTTATCAAGTTTTTGGCGTCGTTGCCGGGGAACCTGTTTTGTGTTGATATCACTACTAGCTGTAGAAATTATTACATTAGACACCCTGTTTTTATTTTATTATAATCTGCTTTGAAGGTTCAAATATTTTTGGGTTTTGAGATTCTATATTCTCTGTTTCAGGTTACCTCTTGGTTTATGCCAAGAAGAAGACTGTTTCGGGAATTATTACCGATTGACCCGGAGATAGAACGAACTGCCAGAGACCTGAGGCGACAAGCACGAAACAGAATGGCTGACAACAACGTCAACAACAACTTCGAAGAAGATTGGGATGAGGAGATGGTCATGGGCAATGTTCCACCAAATGCAAATGCAAACAATGGTCCTCCTCCTAATAATCGGAACAATCAGAACCACAACAATGCCAATGCCAACCACAACGTTAATCATGGCGTCAACAACAATGGTGGTAACAATGCGGCTAATAACGGTAACAATCACAATGTCCATCATCAACCCAAATCAATTTGCGATAGTCTAGTTAATAATCTATACAGTCATTGTGGTACTTGACGCCTGGTTCCTTTGGTTCGATACTCGTACTTAATAAGTACTATTACTTGATTCGATCCGTACACTTGCGGTAGATTTAAGAGGGGTGATACCCGCCTATCAGCCTGATATTCACATCTACGCATATTTGGTTGTGCAGTATATGTGCCAATTGCGCCCCCACAACACACCAAAATGGGTCCTCAAAGACAATTAAGTATATATGTTGGATATGAATCTCCAACAATTATTCGCTATTTAGAACCCTTGACGGGTGATCTATTTACCGCAAGACTTGCGGATTGTCACTTTGATGAGACAGTCTTCCCGTCGTTAGGGGGAGATAGGAAAAATGATTCTCCAAGGGAACGACAGGAATTGTCATGGAATGTTCCCACTCTGTCTCATTTTGATCCCCGCACTTCACAATGTGAAAGTGAAGTGAAACGAATAATAAATCTTCAAAACGTAGCAGACTCGATACCTTATACGTTTACTAATATTGCAAAAGTGACAAGATCACATATACCAGCTGCAAATGTACCCGCAAGGTTAGAAGTCCCCAAATAGGGGCACAACATCGCTGGAAAGAGTGTTGCAACCACACATAGTGGAAGTGTGGTTGAGGCCATGGCTCCCAAAAGGAAAAAGGGGGAGGCCACTTGGTTCGATAGATACTCATCCCAGGAAGAAAAAGGAGAGTAAGGCACAATCTGATCCACTTGTCATCAATACCGAAACCCCTTCTCATTAGATTGTCTCTGATTACAGTTATGTCCATGAATCATTACTAGAGGACGCTCCGAAGTCAATATTGATTCCAGAGAACAAAGAAATCTCAATGAATTATGAGAATGCATACGAGTTAATGGAAAGATCATCCATACTCATTGATGATATATTTGCATATACTGTTGCTCATGAGATCATAGAGCACGATGACATCGAACCACGCTCAGTTGAAGAATATCAACAAAGAGCAGACTGGCCTAAATGGAAAGAAGCAATCCAGGCAGAACTAGATTCTTTGGCAAAGAGACAGGTATTTGGTCCGGTAGTGCTAACTCCACCAAGTGTAAAGCCTGTAGGACATAAATGGGTCTTTGTCAGAAAGCGTAATGATAATAATGAAGTCATAAGATATAAGGCTCACCTTGTGGCGCAAGGTTTCTCACAACGCCTTGGGATTGACTATGAGGAGACATACTCCCCTGTAATGGACGTAATAACGTTCCGTTATCTAATTAGCCTAGTAGTTTCCGAAGGACTGGGAATGCAGCTTATGGATGTGGTCACTGCATATCTCTATGGGGATCTAGATTCTGAGATATACATGAAAGTGCCCAATGGCTTTCCACTTCCCGATTCAAGCAAACCACGAAGTGCGTTTGCAATTAAACTAAAACGTTCACTCTACGGATTAAAACAATCTGGACGAATGTGGTATACCAGTTTAAGTGAATACTTGATTGGAAAGGGATATAAGAACGATGAACTGTGCCCTTGCGTTTTTATAAAGAAGACAAGTTGGATTTTCAATCATTGTTGTGTATGTTGATGATATAATAGGTACTCTTGATGAAATAAGAGATACTGCAAGCTATTTGAAATCTGAATTTGAGATGAAAGATCTTGGGAAAACTCGATTTTGTCTAGGTATAGAACTAGAACATCGAGCTTGTGGAATCCTTATCCACCAATCCGCTTATATCCAGAAAATGCTCAGGCGATTTAATATGGATAAAGCGCACCCGGCTAGCACTCCCATGATCAGTCGAAGCTTGGATACAAAGAAAGATCCATTTCGTCCAAAGGATGATGACGAGGAGGTGTTAGGAGCTTAAATTTCCTATCTAAGTGCAATAGGCGCATTATTGTACTTAGCACAGTGTACTCGACCAGATATTTCATTCTCAGTGAACTTGTTAGCTAGATTTAGCTCGGCGCCAACACAACGTCATTGGAATGGTATCAAGAATATATTTCGATATCTAAAAGGAACCATTCACATGGGCTTATTCTTTCCTTACAGAGAAAAAATTGGGGTTACAATACCTGTTAAAGATATTAACAAAGAAAATGGTATTCCGTATAGTGAAACCCCAAATAATATATTTGTAGGTTTTGCCGATGCTGGGTATCTCTCTGACCCACACAAAGGTCGTTCCCAAACAGGCTATGTTTTTACAATTGGGAACACGGCGATTTCTTGGAAATCAACCAAGCAAACCCTTGTAGCTACCTCATCGAACCATTCTGAGATTATTGCCCTACATGAGGCGGTTCGAGAATGTATATGGCTAAGGTCTGTCATTACACATATCAGAGGAGCTAGTGGTTTAAGTTCTACCACTAAAAATCCTACGTGCATTTATGAAGATAATGCAGCTTGTATCGAACAAATGAAAGTAGGATACATCAAGAGAGATAATACAAAACATATATCACCAAAGTTTTTCTATAATCAGCAACAACAGACTCTCCTTAATATTCAAGTGAATCAAGTAAGGTCTGAGGAGAATGTGGCTGATTTGTTCACCAAATCACTGCCTAAGGCCACATTTGAGAAACACGTGGAAAACATTGGAATGCGGAGACTTTCCAAACTCCCTTGATTAATGTATGAATCAGGGAGAGTAATGGACTAAAGAAGGCGTCCATTACACATGTACGATTGATGGGTTGTGCTCTTTCCTTTGCCCAAAGTTTTATTTTTTCCACCGGGTTTTGTTCCTTGGTGCAAGGTTTTAGTGAGGCAACAGTCTTAAACCATCTCGTTTTCAAAACCTATTTTGTTGGTGCAAGTGTACCCAGCTTTAATATTGTGATATATTTTTGGTACACATAAAATCACATCTCCATATTTATTTTGATGATTACAAAACACACCGCATTCTTTGTTATCTAATATTTTATCTGAGTGTGCAGCATTTAAATAATCTCGATAATGTTTATCTGAAGAATCCAAGTCTGAAGATTTTCGTCGTTTTAATTTTAAAATGATAAATCACCCTAAAATAATATACCACTTGGATTTTTCTAATACTGTCTTTTTAAATAAACCAAGTAACATCTTATCATCTTGCTGGTTTGTGAAAGATTTGTTTCTAGAAGACACTGCGCATGCGTACTGCTTCC
>JAWVWS010000849.1:0-25000 GCA_033807775.1 Saussurea involucrata | reverse complement strand
TTTTTCAAAATAAAACTACAAGGATGACTTATAGATTTATTAAAGGTACTTATGTCAACTTCAATACGTCTTCACTAAACTGTAAGAACCAAAACCAAACGTTACTTACTCACTCTTTTTTTTAAATACGTTTCACTAAACTGTAAGAACCAAAACAAAACGTTACTCACTTACTTTTTTTTTCTATGACTGTTTTTTTGTTATATTAAGTTATATTATACACACAACAACTCTTTACTTCTATTTTGCCTAAAAGGTAACCCCCTCTCCACAAAAAAATACAACCACATATTTAGACTCTAACTACCTTCCACTATCACCATCGACCACCTCCACCACCCTCAGCTATCTACCGCCGTCTATCACCACCTTCCACCACATGGGCCACTACCTCATTCACAACTATCACATTCACTTCCATATCCAACACTATCGATCGCCCTGACCACCATGTCATCCACAACCACTGTCAACAAACATTCACCACCACCACCACCACCACCGATATAAATTCATTAAACAATATTTAAGACAACACACAGACAAACAAGTTCACATGTTATCTTGTTCGTACCAAACACAAACTTATTGGACCGTTTGGGACCGTTGGTTAAGGACCGATTACGGTTATCCACCGAAAACAAGGCTCGACCCGACCTGGTCCGAGAGCGATCCGATTTTTATTTAAAATTTATTTTTAAAATAAAAACGTATTTTAGTGTATTCGGTTGACCCAATTTACTATTTTTTAACAAAAACATGTTTTTATGCATTTGATTGATCCAATTATAATAAAACATATTTGTTAGTGTATTTGATTTTCAAAAAATTTCAAAAAATATTATTTATATATTAAACATCAATTTAAAAAAATAAAAAATAAATAAGTGAAACCGAATTAGGACTGGTCAGGGACCGACTCTCATAACCGTGTCCCAACCTCATACACCTTATCCAGGTCTTTATATTTGGGTCAAGACCAGAACCAAAACCACTTACGAGATCATTATTTAGGACTAAGACCGATTTTGAGCCGACCAGGACCAACATCTAGCCATCTAGGTACGGATTATAAAACGAAAACATAATCATGAACAAGCCCATTAATTTGGGCCAGATTATTTATTCCCAATATATTGGCCCATAAACATTTATCTTCATCGTCTTCAGATCTTTCTTCATCGTTCTCTCATTTTGGTACCCTAGCGTTGAGCATTGCGCTCGTAATTCAATTGCATAATTGGCATGCTCCAAAGTCATAATTATTTACATGGCAATCTCTGTTTCTCAAGGTTTTGTTTGTAGAAGCCAACTATCTTTCCATCTCCCTCTCATCACCCGCCTTCACAAGGTATATTTTCTCTCTTATTGCTCCCTAGTGCAATTTGAGTCCGATTATAGAGATTTGTCAGGAGCTTGCAATCATTGCCCCAAAAGGTTGCAAACTTGCAATTTCTAATTCAAATATTGATGTCGAAAGTAAAGTGTACGTCTTTTAGGAACATGTAAATATGTTATGTGATATAGCATTTTCTAGAAAAACAGAGTTCACTATGGAACATGCTTTTATCTTTTCATCTTTAATTATGGAACTGAACTGATGGAGTATGTATATTTTAAAGCATTTAAACTCCCCAATTAGAATAATGTATTTCAACTATTGCTTGAATCATAGGCAAGGCAAAGCTGTTCTGTGACAGCCATTGAATCACCGGTTGAACCAGTAAGTGTCCATAACGGAAATTTTCAGATTTCAACTGCTAGAAATTTAAAAGGTGAATCCTTTATCTTTATCATCCCCAAGTAGCAAAGTTCTGCATCATAGTTCTTAATTTATCGAGGTTGTATCTGTGTGATGATAGGTGGCAATGACGATTGCAAACCACATCAATGGAAAAAATTGTGTTCTAAAGAACTTGGAATCAAGACTTCAAAGATTACAAAGCCTGCAAGATTTGTTTTGAACGTGCTTAGGAAAAAGGGTACGCTATATGTTCATATGTGCTTCATTTGTTTTGGAAAACAGTCTTGACTTTGTATAAACACAACAATTATTATATACAATGATTTATAGTACTTTAAATGCCTTAAAGTTAGTCGAGTTCAGCCATGAACTAATTGATTGGGCTGAAAGTTGTAGTTCCTTTTTTTATCGCAATGATTTATAGACTTCACTTACTCACTGTTATCCACGATTGATTCTGAATAGTTAAGCAAAGTTTGAAATATGTGTACTTTTGTAATGCAATAGCTATAGGCCTATAGCTAATGATGGATTTTGATTTGGCTGAAAGACTTGTAGTTTTAAATAATCATATATGTGCATATGATAAGAAACCAAGATGTTTAGGGGTGGGGGGTGGGGGGGGATAGGCGCATAAGGCGCAAGAGGTTAGGGTTCTTTATGATCGAGGTGAGGCGTTACACCTTGCCTGAGATTTCATGTTTTTTAAATAAGTCTTCTCATCTCACAGATGTCTACATAAAAGACTTATCACCTCTCACTATTAATGCACCAAAAAATTATGAGGATGAAGAATGTAATGAATAACGACATTGATGAGAGTAATGAGTGGTTTATTGGATTGGGTCCCTCGAAGCATTACTTATACCGGTGGTCATCATGTTTTGCGGTTTGTTACGGAATGGGTCCAATCGCCCAAAAGCCGTCTAAAGCCTCTTGTTAACTGCCATCACGTGCATTGTACATGGGGGTAAAAACAAACAATAAATATGTGCAAATTCATTCATAGAATTTGTGACACAAAACCCATCTAAATCAAAAACTCTAAATCTTAATAAAAGAATCTTGATACAAAACCCATGTAAATCAAGAATCCTAAATCTAAATAAAAATAGATGAATCGATGCAGATTAATCCAACAGGAGCAACCTCGTCTGCTGTCAAACCAAGCAGCGATGCCACAGTGCCACTCTCTTCGAGATCGATCAGAAGCAGCAAATCAGCATTATTCTCGAACAACCCCATGTTCTTCGTGCAAAGCCACACCTTAAAGCATAATATGATAAGGGGTGAGAAGACAAAAAAAATTTAGAGGTTGAGATTGAGAGAAGCAACAACATATAACCCTTGATTTGAGCCCTAATTACTTACCGCGTTCATCCGAAGAAACACTAGAAGCTTATTCACGATGGGGGAAGAAGGGAGGAGCAGAGGGGAAAGGAGGGGAGGTCTAGAGAGGGAGATGTGGAGTGGCAGAGAGGAGGAACGGCGGAGGGCAGCGCGGCATAGGGAGTAGAAACATCAAGAGGAGAGAGAAAGGAGGTTTAGAGTTAGGACTAGAGAGGAGGTTGGGTTAGAATGACAAAATTACCCCTCATGTGAGGGGCATACGAGGTGCCTAACGGAGGAAAAACAAACATACTTCTCCTAATCCCTAACCTTGTGGAGGTTGAATATTAACTGTTTGAAACTACTGGAATACATCCTCGTTTGCAACTTCAGTTGTTAACAGTTCAACATTACTCATATATCACTTGTATATCTTGATTCTTGACTTAAGAGTTGGATACTTCTTTTCATTGCAGGGTATGAGGTATACCTTGTTGGAGGTTGTGTAAGGGATCTTGTATTAAAGAGAACTCCTAAAGATTTTGATATCTTGACATCTGCTGAACTTAAAGAGGTTTTTTTTTTCCAACTCATTCTCTAATCGGAAGATATTTATGATGTTCAATCTTGATATGTTCAGGGGTGTAATAATCTTGACTATTTTCTTGGGCTCTTTGCAGGTTATGGGAGCATTTTCTCGATGTGAAATAGTTGGAAGGCGATTTCCTATATGCCATGTACATGTGGATGATGCCATTATCGAGGTTGGTACACTGTTTTCATGTAGTGGAAGAGAATAATGTGCATTGGAAATTTTGGATCTATGCAAATTATGTACATATAATTGATAACTTGGTTATGCATATAGGTTTCAAGTTTCAGCACAACTGGAAGAAAGTTTGGGAGGAAGTCAAAACCTGTCCAGCGAAAACCTTCTGGTTGTAATGAATGTGATTATATTCGATGGAAAAATTGTATGCGGAGGGATTTTACAATCAATGGGTACATATTTGCAACTATGAAACCACAGTTTCTTTAATAAAACGTATATAACTCTGAACCAGATATGTCAATGCTATAGGTTGATGTTTGATCCATTTGCAAAGATCGTGTATGATTATATTGGTGGAATGGAAGACATCCGAAGAGCTAAAGTGTGCATTTTTTTTCAGTTTAAGTTCCAACCGATACCATGATCATTTTCATTTCCACCGTTGTATTTATTTTGTTGGTTGTATGTAGGTTCGCTGCATAATCCCTGCAAACACTTCTTTTGTGGAAGATTGTGGTATGTTTCGTAACTTCAATCCTCTGTTCTTACTTGGTTTACAAGTAATTAGTTAAGTGAAACATGCCACATTTGACTCTTACACATTATACAGCTCGCATTCTACGTGGGATTAGAATTGCTGCTCGTTTAGGGTTTCGATTTTCCAGAGAAACTTCTCATTTTGTAAAAGAATTGTCCAATTCATTGTTAAGGCTTGATAAGGTATACCATTTTGTACTCGTCATATTATTCAGCCATTAGCTCTATCACATTAGCATCCATTATGGTTGCTATAGGGTCGGATACACATGGAAATGAATTATATGCTGGCATATGGATCTGCAGAGGTTTCACTAAGGTTACTCTGGAAATTTGGACTCCTTGAGATTCTTCTACCCGTTCAAGTATGGGTTTTCCTTTACCCACTAGAAAGTTACATTATACGTTTGCAAGAAATCATTAAAATAATATGATATATTGGCTTCATGCAGGCATCTTACCTTGTTTCACAAGGATTCCGCAGACGTGACAAGAGATCTAACATGCTTCTGGTTAGTTTAAAACGTTGACTTCTTTAACTGCTACTTTATAGTGCATTAGTGTATGTTTATGAAGATTATGTTTGCTGTTTTGCAGTCTTTGTTTGCTAGCTTGGATAAACTTCTGGCACCTGATCGTCCCTGCCACTCTTGTCTGTGGTAAGAAACATTTGGCCATTGAACTTTATTTATTATTATTTTTTTAAAAATTTTATTGGTTGCTTCTACAGCTGTATAGGAGCTAATGACACACTGAGTTTTACAGGGTTAGCATTTTGGCATTTCACGAAGCGTTGGTAGACCAACCTCGGGATGCTTTGGTGATTGGTGCATTTAGCATAGCTGTTCACAATGGTGGATCATTGTCTGAAGCAGTAGATATTGCAAGGGAGATCTCACTGCCTTATGACATGAGCTTCCATGAAATATCAGAACCTGTAACTTATTCAAAAGATGCATTAATAGATGAGGTTATAAAACTTGCAGCTTCTGTAAAAGCTGCATTGCGGAGGCTGACAGATGAGCATTATGTTTCCCAGGCCCTGATCAAGTACCCCCAAGCCCCACAGTCAGATATGGTGAGAACTCTTAACTGTCCTAAATTAGTTGATGATGTTGCCAAGTCTAGCAAATGATTGTTTAGTTTGTTTCCTCTTTCTTTCTCTCTCTCTCTCTCTCTCTCTCAGGTTTTCATTTCATGGGCTTTATCACTTAAGGTATGCTCCATGTTTGAGTGTATTAAAAGGGTGAAGAATCATAGGATGGTACGAAAAGAAGGAAGTGAAATCGACTACGATTCATTGGCATTAGGTCGATTGCATGAAGTTAGGGAAGTTTTTGGTAGAGTTGTTTTTGATACTGTTTACCCTCTGAACTTGGGTAGGCAATGAAACATGGATTATTAGTTGAAAGTTGGTTAGTAATATGATGTTCATTCCTGCTACTGCTAGGTTGGTATAATTGGCAAGTGTTTGTATGGATGTAGTTGTAGTTGTAGTTGGTTGATTTTTTTCTTGATAAAAATTGTTTAATCTCATTATTAACTGAATTGAGTAAGATGAAGATCTGTGTATATACTAACTACTACATAACATTCATTCATTGAAGGTGAATGAAGGAATTATCCAGATACAAAAGAGAAATAAGTAAAAAAAGTTATGGACATAAAATTTAATGATTTTGATTTTGTATTTTGTATTTTGTTGATGAAAAAAAGTTAACTAGGTGAAAAAAAATATAAATAAGCTAACCGGTATTGTTACAGAAAGACAATATGATTAGTTTATCGAAACAAAAAACATGATATTAATCTTAATAAGTTGTTTATATATTTTATATATTTTGATTAGTCATGTAATTTATTAAATTATAATAAAATAAATATTTTTTATAACAAAATATATTATTAGAAAGTTTTTTCTTTCAAGACGACTAAAGTGATTAAAATAAAAAGTTTACGTAGTTTCAATTTTTATTTTCTAACTTTTCTATATTTTTTTACTATTAATAATTTTTTTGAGCATGCTTGCTATGTTCAAAAAAATGTTGCCAAGTGTTGAATAGTGATTCATGTTATGTTTACCTTGTCTTATCCTATTCAGTCCAATATATTAAAAGTAATTAATTATTACTAGTGCAGTAAAAAAAACTAAAAGCATCCATAACAATGAAATTTCATCCCAATTGCAAATGGGCCACATCAGCTTTACAATTATCTTGAAATTATCACCCACAACAATGAAATTTCATCCAATTGTAAATGTGACACCTAAAAAAAAACTATATTTTAATCAAATAACAACAAAACTACAATTAAATACTCTTTACTATAATTTAATATGAAATATTTTATTAATTAAATAACTATAATTAAATACTCTCTACAAAACTACAATTAAATACTCTCTACAAAACATCAAAAAACATGATTTGACATAAAACAATTTCTAATTTAGAAATTATTCACTGTCGCATCATTAAAAAGTACTGATTTGACATTTGCAAATTACCAAAACCAATTTCTAATTTTGCAATCATACCCGCAACCATTACAATTTCTAATTTTGCAATCCTACGTGTCACATTTGCGATCCATATGACATTGTTATGAAATCCTTGTTGTGGATGCTCTAATACTTCTTTTTGTTGTTGCATAAATTCCCAATTATGAATCTTGAATGCACACCATCTCATCTCATTGGGGATAATAAGGGAGAAAGATGTATCATCTCAAATGTTAATTACTTGACAGCCACTCCCTTTTTCTTCTCACCGGAGATCTTGCTGCTGCATTCAAATGGACCAGACTCGGACCGCAAGTCCTGTTTACCCACGCAAATGGAGTAGTGAATCTAGTTCTAGTCCCACCGCCGCTTCATCATCTCCGGCACGCTATCACCACTCCCGTTCATCCTCCACCACTGGCATTTCCAACATCAAGCGAACTCAAAATGTCGCCGCCAAAGCCGCCGCTCAGCGTCTAGCACAGGTCATGGCTTCTAGAGCTACCGACATTGATGCCGACGACGATGACGACGACGACGATCTCGACTTCCGATTTGCTCCTACCTCCATAAACAGGAGGCCTCCCGTTAATGCAAACAAAATTGCAACTACCAATGCTGCTGCTACCAGGCCTTCCATTCCATCTGCTACTAACAATTATAAGATCACTGGATCTCCTTCACCTGCGGTAACCTAACCTCACTTGACTTTTTCAACTTAATTTCATCCGTTTGGTCTCGGTTGTCGTATAGCGATCAGCTGCATCTTTTTTTGTTACAGCCTCGATTGGTGATATTTAACAATCTATGTATGCTCTTTACATGCCACTAAACTTACAGCCAAAAACGGAAAACAAATGACGTGATCTCTAAGACATTAACAATTAATTTCACTTAATTATTTCACATGTTGGAAATTGGCATTTTGTCCTCCTAGGGTTCAAATATTGCCTCAAGGAACCATGCCTACTTGGTCAATTTTGCGTTGGACCACATCACAGCAGAAAGTGCTGTTCAACAAATTAGGAGCATAAGACTCTTATTTTTTTTTGAAGTATATAATACTTATATACGGCAAATGAAACAAATAAACTCAGACACCCTCCTCATCTTTTGGTGAGGCTTGAACCCTTGACCTCCTATAAGGCCGAGGGCTCCGATACCGCTAGGCTGAAGACTCTAACTTCTTCTTAATTGGAAGACTCATTCACCAGAACAGAAAACGCCTTCTAAATTGTGATGTATGCCAACTCTGATAATGAATTGATTGTATGTGGCTGCTTATAGTTATGTATAGGGGGTGAATCCTATGTGGTTGACAATTGGACCAAAGGATGATCCTTTCAGCACCAAATTTGAGCAGTGCCAAGGGCTGTCTTGATTATACTCTATATATCAATGCCCAACTATGGGTTCACCTTTTCTTCTTCAATTCCTTGATGATAGCATATATACTAGTTATTATAATTTTAGTTTTCCTAATTACTTATTATAGCCAAGCTGAATGCTATATGTTTTGTTTTGGTTTGGTTTGGTTAGCTAGCTAGGAACAGTGTAGAGGAAAGTCAGCCACCTCTTTCAACTCAATTGACTGGAAGGTCATCAAAATCAAATACCATGCTGCCATCGGTACCACCAAGCAAAACATCTTTGAGGACCCCAATGGCTATACCTCCTATTGATCCTCCTACCAAGAAGCAAAAAGACAAGAGGTAAAGGAGGAAAAAAGGTCTAACCTTTCCTTTGCCTCTAAACTTCTCTCAAGTGACAATTAAGATCTACATTGCTTTTGGACGTCTACTTAATCAACTCCATCACGCTTGATCTTTTACATAGCATGTTTGTTTGCTTAAAGATTGTCTTAATCTATAAATTGCAGATTCCAGTTGGAAATGGGAGAAATTAACTTGAAAAGCACAGGAGATGGGCGAGAGGCTTATGCACTTCGTGATGAAGTATGTAATGAAATTTCTTCTTTTATTAGTTTTCTCTTTCTTAAGCTGCATATATGTTCCTAGTGTTCCATATCAGATACGTGAAAAGATGTATTACAACTGGTTATATTTTTGTTAACTTCTGCCATTTCATGCAGCTTGATATGCTACAAGAAGAGAATGAGAATGTCCTTGAGAAGGTGGGTTCGTAATTTTTACATTTGCCTTGCTTCTACGTTTCACATGCCTAATTGCGGTATCCTTGGTTTATATAATCTTGATTATTCAATCGTACAGCTCAGGTTTGCTGAAGAAAGTTGCCAGGATGCAGAGACGAGGGTTAAGGAGCTTGAGAAGCAGGTCATATTAGCACTTAGTAGGAGTTATGAATCTCATATGCTTTGCTAGATGGGCTTTAAATTCCTATTTAAATCTTAGCTCGCTCCTTATTGTTGTTTTTTATTCACTTGCCTATTTATTATTTTTCCTCTTCTTTTGTTTCTGATCAGTATCCACTGGCATGAACTCGATGCATCATATGATTTTGTGATTTGGGATTATGCTGAAAATGTATTGACATTTTGTTTGCTGTGTTCAGGCCAAAATTTTCTTCCATAACTACCCAGTCTTAATTTTTAACGTATTATTTAGGTGGCTGCTCTCGGTGAAGGAATATCTTTGGAAGCTAAATTGTTGAGCAGGTTAATTTTAGTAAACAAATATGTCTCCTACTACAATGCATTTATTTAGCTATGACATTCTCTTTTAATTTTCTTTAATTATTTTAAAGTAAATAAAATTTATATACGGAAAATAAAACTCACCGCTCCTCGCATTTGGTGAGGTTGGAACCCTTGACCTCTAGGAAGGTTGGGTTACCGGATACCGCTGGGCCCTTTAAGTAATTTTATTTTATTTTCTTGCCTTCTGAAACCTCTTTCATGCCATAATTTGTGAATTTCCAATGTGTTGTAGGAAGGAAGCTGCATTGCGCCAAAGAGAGGTTGCTTAAATTGTTAAATGAATCTCATTCAGTACCTCTATTTCCTCATTTTATATTCTGGAAGAGTTGAGTTTCCATGCCTTTATAAGTTGAAACTCACTGCCTTCCAACATTTGAATATATTTTCTTCTTACTTATTGATTTATTTAGAAGACATCAATACTTCTACTATGACAGGCTGCCCTTAAAGAGGCCAAAAAAGCTAAAGATGGTGTAAATGAAGAAGTTGTATCACTCCGCTCCGAAGTTAAGGTGAATCTTGCTATGTTGTTCTAACGATTTGTAATATATGCACTCTATGGATGACGTTACTCCCTTCCTCCTAAATTCATAGTCTTTTATCTCTTGTCTACGAATGTTAAGAAGTGCCATTTAGACGTATCAACTAGTAAACATATATTATCAATATAAGATTATATAATCTAAGGTCACTACAAAGCTCCATTATATATAAAATAGATCTAAAATTTAACTTTTGTGTAATTGAAGATATGCAAGAGTAATTTCGAAAACTTCATTAAATAAATGTGAAGTAAATTTGTTACGTACAATTTTTGGCCTTCAGTTTTACCATTTTGGTGCAATTTTTTTCACACCACGCTTCTCTTCTGAAACGATCCTTTTTACCAAACTAATTGGGATAAGGTACAAATGGAACAATGGGCTATTAGGAATCCAGCCGCACCACACCACACCACAAAGAGTATGCTTTAGAGTTAATGTATTGTGTTTATATATGTAGCTTGATAAGTGCTATTCATATGAATCAGAAAGCCAAAGATGAGGCTACAGTTGTTGTGGACCAACTTCAGGGAATCGAGTCTGAAGTTAAAGCTCTTCACTCAATGACACAAAGGATGGTTTTAACTCAGAGTGAGATGGTATGTTATCACCTAGATTTATGCTATTGTTTTTCAAGATGTCTCTTTACCATAATATGATACATCATAATCGCAGGAGGAAGTGGTACTTAAGCGGTGTTGGCTTGCACGCTACTGGGGTTTAGCAGTGCGACTGGGTAGGTTGAAACAACACAACTATTCTCTTTCTCTCTCTCTCTCTATATATATATATATAGATAGATAGATAGATAGATATATTCACTTGTACAGAAAGAGTGAAAGCTGTGAAAGTTTATCAGGAGGTCAAAATTCTTGGTTTTGAATTTTGAAGTGTTCCTCTTTCATGTAGTTGGTAAACTTGATACCATAATAATTTTGTGGCCCTATCTCCATCACATTTAAGTGTCTACTTCGAGTTATCTATTGATCTTGGCTGTGCTAGCTTAAATAATACTGCTCCTTTATTTCTGTTTCAGTTTCTTGAACAAGTGAATCTTATGTTTTATGAAATGTGTCATTTTATAGGTATTTGCGCTGATATTGCAGTAACTAAGCATGAGTACTGGTCATCTTTGGCACCCCTTCCCTTCGAAGTTGTGGTTTCAGCTGGGCAAAAGGCAAAGGAAGAATGCTGGGAACAAGGCTAGTAACTGTTCATTAGCCTTTACTGAGAATTCTAAACGTTGGGTGCTTACATTGCAGTGGTCGAATATTTATCTAGTGTGAGTTGATATGTCTCAACATGCGTTTTCACATTATTTAAAATAACAGGTGATGGCAATCTGGAAAGGAGGAGTAAACTTGTGCAGGACTTAAATGATCTAACAAGTGAAGGGAATATCGAGAGTATGCTCTCTGTTGAAATGGGTTTGAAGGAGCTTGCTTGCTTGAAGGTTTTCTACTTTATGAACAAATTATATAATGATGTTGTTGATGGATGCTATTAGTTTAAAAAGTCTTCTTACATTTTCATGTAAATCTCTGTCTGACTGTTATTTTATAGGTCGAAGATGGCATCGTGCTTGCACTGGCCCAATTGCGGCGTCTGAGCTCTGCTCGACAGACTATGTCAGGTAATTCTGCCCAAGGTTCTGGTAAACTTTAAAGATGAGCTTATTGAAAATGAATAATGAGCTCTATGTATATTCATTCTGTTCAAGATCTAAGTAACGCTTATCTTTTTTTGCTATACACAGATGTTAAGTCCTCAGGTGACCCAAAGTTTATGGAGGCATTTGGTAAGTGCATTTAATTTGATTTTTCTTAGTCAAACTGTTTTGGGTATCAATAATCAGCTGAAGAGGAAATTTTTTTACCCCAACCAGTCTGAAATGGATATTATTTTATATTAAGGTTAATTTAGTAAGGAGAGATCATTATTGGGAATGGCATTGCAATATCTTTCTAATGTAGGAGTTGCATGATCCCAAGTACTCGTATGAATGATCACTTTAGTTTTTAAAAGTTCATGTGTGATGATGAATGGTTAACCATCGATTGACAAATGCTAAAGTAATTTTTTTTCTGGAGATCTACAAATGTGTGACAGATATGTATATTTCTTGCAGAACTGAGCCCAGAGGAGTCTGAAGATGTTCTCTTCAAAGAGGTATGATTATTGCTAGCAGCCAGCTTATCCATCATACCATAGATGCATAAAGAGTTTGATTAACAAACACAATCCTTTTTCTTTTCTTTATTTAATTATTTAGTAATCGGGTGCCCAAGAGATAACTTGAAAGATTCCTTGTTGTGATCTAGTTATTTCCCACCTGTGTTAAGTAATCACAAATACGTTTATATGAACAACATGGGTTCTTACCGGGTATTGCCATGTTCGGTAAGCGCTTACCATGGTAAACATTTTGTAAACGGCCCCTAAGTAGGAATTAGGCAAGCAGCACACGGTGAGTTTTGGTTTCCTTTGTTGACCTCTTTCCTGTCTCTTTTTATTTTTTCTCGTCTTTCTACAGGCATGGCTTACATATTTTTGGAGTAGAGCCAAAGGCCTTGGTATTGAGGAGGACACTGCCAAGTTACGTCTTCAATTTTGGATTAGCCGTAGCGCACATTCACCAACTTCACATGATGCTGTTGATGGTAACTTTCCAATAATCGTATTACTCAGCTTTGTGTTAAACTATGGATACCTGATTGGGAAGTTGTTCAAAGATTCAGTCAATGATGTTATCCTCTTGGAACAATAGCTATCCTAAGTTCTTGAAGCTTATATTTTAGAATTCTTATGTAATGCTTACTTTGCAGTTGAGCAAGGGTTGCTGGAGCTAAGAAAATTGGGAATCGAGCATCGCCTCTGGGAAGCATCAAGGCAAGGAAGTTGACCACCAATTCACGAAAACGTTATAGACATTGGACTTGATAGCTCTTCCTGATCACAAGTCGTTTTATTATTGTATCCTTAATAACCAGTTGTTGACGAGTATTTCATACTTATAGTAAGAAGAGAGAGTGATGTTTTGGAGTTGATTAAGTTGATGTTTTCGAGTTACATAAGTAAAACATCACCTGAGAACTAATCAACATACTTTGTTGATTACAAGTACTTGATGTTAACCATAAAATGGATTTTTTAGATTTTATTTGAACCCCAGATTCATTAAAAATATAACCATGGTAATTGTAGTGCTATGATTATATTTGTTTTTGGGAATCATCAAGTGGAATCAAGAATACAACGGAACGGAGTTCATTCGTTTCTTTAATTGGCATTTGACAATCATAATAAGGAGTTAAGGTTTTTGCTACTGAGATTGATAAGATCAGGATCATCCATGTTTTTTTGAAACTACAACAGGAGGTTCAACCTGCATCTTCAAGCAGTTGAACTCCAAGGCTAATATTGGTTTAGAAAGCATAACCGATGTGCCAGCATCACTACTTTTTGTTGAAAACTCCTTCAACTCCGTGTTTTGGGATTCAGAGTCCAATAGCAATAAAACTCTAGCTGGCGACGTAGGTTTCACCCTGCCCATTGCACACGTAAATATTGATCTCTCCCCTATATATATATATATATATATATCCGAAAAAAGTGGCAAAAGTTGAAAGAAGAGAAACCTGCACTCAATCTGGCAACAGTACTTGAGAAGCTGGGGTTGATGCTCTGTATGGCCACTGGCAACAACAAATACATTATTTTTAAGTTTCTTAGGTTTTGAATAAAACCCAACAAAGCCACAAGTTTTACCTAAAGCTTGGAAGTGACATCTTAATCCCCATCCCCATCCATTTCAATGGATTCATGTTCAAAACTGTAATGATATTAGCATGCTGCTTGCTATTAGTATTATTTATTATTTGGACAACAATCAAATAAACCTTGTTGAAGAAAACAAGACGTCGCGTACCAGGAATATCATAGAGGCCAATTGCCACAGGACCATTGATTTCAGCTACATGAATATCCATGTTACCATCATCAGTAGTTGTATCTGTTTTTCTCCTTGGTCTCATCGGCATGGCTTTTATACTCTGCTTAATATTTTGATAGAAATATTTCATAAATAAATAAAATAACAGCTTAACAGAAACGATATACTAATAATCTGCGAGCCCACCTTTGAAAACGTGGCAACTTGACTTGGAAGTCCAAATTCCTGAAAAGGACGATCAAGAATATATTTTATTTTATTTTATTTTATTTCCGAAACTTGTTTCTGTCATTGTTGGAATATTAGAGAAATATGCGACTTGACTGTTGACTCCCATATAGAAATTGAGAGTTACTAGAAAACACATTGGATTTGGATCCTACAGTTTGAGTACCTTTCTTCCATGCCTGCATGCCTCATCACTGTTGACATAAACCCTAGCTGCCCATCTTTAAGCAAACGTATCAAGGAAAAGTTAGCATAACACGGAAATAGTTACAAAAAAAGATTGTTACACTAAATAGAAACTAAACCAAACTTTGTTACGTTAAGATTTATTTTTCCCTTGGCCTTAGACATGACCTAATTGGTGTAATCTTGAGTGGCAAATAAGCACGTACGTTTGTTAAATATAATTACCAATAAGTGCGAGAACTACTTGATTAGTAAAGCTATCAAGAATAAAATCAACTTGTATTATACTATCATTAAATACAAGCATAGGCCAAAGACTTACGCGTGAGATGTTGGCGGGTTCCAGACAATTCCTGCGATCACCACAAGCTGAATAAAACATTGTCAACATACAACAACCATCTCTTTACTAATCAAAATCTACTTGTAATTAAACAATCCAATCATTTGTACCTGAATGAATCTGCTTGATTAATGCATTAACCATAGCTTAAATAGTTTCGCAATCTTATGCCGAGAAATCATTTAACAATTAAGCGTATTTTTTCCCAAAAAAAATCATTTACCAATTGAGGGGGAGTGATTTAATACTTGAAAACAACCTCATCGAAGGTTCCAAATGGGCTCTCATTGTAATTGGCAAGAAAGAAGCCTCCTAGAGTGTATCTGTAGAGTATTAAAAAACAAAACCCATTAACAAAAGCAGAAAGTTTTAAGATGCACATGGAAGTATTTGATCACAAAATAGCAGTAGTATATATATATATATATATATGAGATTGTGTCATTGCAGAAATACCCAAAAGCTTCAACTAATCTGAACTCTTTTGGAATGATAGCCCTAGCAATTTCTGCTTTCACAAGATGAAACTGATACAAGGCACTGAAATGCAGTAGAAAATATTGCTTATAGTTTGTCTCTTTAAGGAACTCTAAAAGAGTAAATGAATAGTAGAATCTCACTTGCCTGCCTTTAAAAATCCAAGGTGGTTTACCATATCCTGAAGAACATTTCATTTCCTCAACCTCCATAGCTTTCGTTCTGGTTGCAACAACAATGTGATAATTAAAACAAGAAAGTAGGGAATCAAACTTGACAAGTAAATCATGATCACATTCACATATAAAAGGGACAAAAATGTCTGAAGAAAACCAAGAACTTTAAGTTAATCTTGATTTAGTCACAACAACTGGAGTTAAGTTCCCAAATGCATTATTCAGCCCCCTCTGAGGAGAAGCCCTAAAACATAATCTGAACAATAGCGAGGTCAAATGACAAGTTGATGATTCACAAATAAGGTCTTGAAACATATTGGGGTTTTCAAGAAAATGCATATTTGGGTTTAGACTTGCCATTCAAGTGAAATTGCATAAATCCTTAAGAAACTCATATTAATACCTCACTTTGATTGTTATTGAGTTAGGCATTGTTTGGCAAAAAAAGTTAGCTTATAAGCTAGCTTATTTTTGGGGTACATGTTTGGATGACCATAAGATAGCTTTTTGAAAAGCTACTTGGAGTAGCTTATGACTAGCTTTTTGTAAATATTCAAATTATGCCCTCATTAATATTAATTATTATTTATT
The DNA here is from genome assembly GCA_033807775.1 of Saussurea involucrata. NCBI lineage: Eukaryota > Viridiplantae > Streptophyta > Magnoliopsida > Asterales > Asteraceae > Saussurea > Saussurea involucrata. Next base: position 8,943 of record JAWVWS010000849.1, on the reverse strand, counting down.
ATCTATTTTTTTAATATGTCCTTTTTGGTCATTTAAATGCTTATAAGCTACTTTTTGTCAAACGTGACTTTTTCATCAGCTAGCTTATCAGCTACCAGCTAGCTTATCAGTCAACAACTAGCTTATAAGTCATAAGCTAGCTTATCAGCTAGTTTGCCAAACATAGCCTTAGTCAAGTTAGGGATTGGCTGAATTGAATTTGATTCGAATGAGTTTTTGGGACTTTACCCACTTTTGGTTGTTCATTGCTTACTTGAACAAATCAAAAAGGAGACACCATGGGCTAATTACACTGCCACAAATGTTGTGCCACAATGGCATGCGTGTAGTACCCCTACAAGTGGTTAACTCCGTACCTAGCACGATATCTGACAATATCTAAAAGCCACTAAAAATACCCGAGATCTACAAAAAACACTTCACCAACGCCTAATATCCCAAAATATACAACATTATTAATTACCACTAAAACAGTATCATGATTCATTATGCTGAGGAGTGTAGCTTAATCGATTGGTCAACCAACAGTACTGCTTTTCCAAGAACTTCCTAGGAAATTATGAAGATTGCTTAAAAAGGTAAAGTTATATATTGTCTGAAGCAGGAATCATAATCACAAAACAGATTCTGGAATTGAAAAACAATTTTAATAACTGGGATGAACTGTAACTAATGAAAGCTGGGGGTCCAAAACTGTGAAAATAAAAGTCTTTTACTGCAGGGATCAAAATGAAACATATTTTATAAACAAGGGGGCAAAATGAAAATAATCAAAACTTGGGGGTTCCAAAATGAAACAAACCCGAATACATCGTCTTCTTCACCCGGCTATTGACCCAACCCTTTGTTTTTACCCAATTTTCCAAAACCACCTAAAATCAACTTACTTTGGATATCCTTTTAAACAAAAATCGTTTGCTGGATAATTGTATACAAGCTAATAACAATTTTATTTACAAATCAAAGCAATATAATCTATTTAAAATAACTTCCGAATCGGGTATGAACCCCCATTAATGGTGTCAACCCAGCAGCTCTCAAAAACGTAAATAAACTTAACCAATCGATCAAAAACTCGAAAACGACGGAGCAATAATAGATAGATATATATTGGATGCGAAATTTACCTCCAAATCTTTAGCCAAATCTCAAGCTTGAACCAGATTTGTGGCTAAAACAAACTCACGATTTCAACAAATAGTCTAAGGACTGATTAAATCTGTGAACCCTTTGTATTTATAAGATGAATAAATCAAAATCCCCATATCCCGAAGTAACGGTTTCATTACTTTCATATTTCCCAAGAGTTTTTTATTTTATATTTTATTAAGGTTGTGTTTGGGATTGTTTTGATGTTATTTTTTACTAGGATCCCTATAAAATGTTTATTTTGGATTTAATCTATATGGTATTTAATTTGTTATGGTCCTCTGATTAACAACATCAAAATAAACCGTTAAGTCACTTAAATGAAGGGTCATCTCTTTACCTTTTCTTTTTATTAAAAACATAAAAACACTATATATGTATATGTATATGTACATGCTATGAATCGTGAGGGAATTTGAGTTTAATGTGAAAAGCGTGAGAAGTGCAGCTGAATCGTTGATCACTTTTAATCAAATGCTCTCCCATGAATTGCGGCTTAGAAAAAATTTGATCTGGTGTATCTTATTTCAGTACATATCATCCTAATATGCATTCATTTCTCATCCACGGTTGATAACCACTTCTCACGTTAACCTCAACTTCTCACCGTTGCCACCTTCCACCGCTGTAACCTTTCTGCCCCTTCATCATCTTCTACGGTGATCACCACATCCCCCTCCCTTTTTTCTTCTTCCCTATGAAGACCAAAGAGGACCGGTAGGTGAAATATTTTGATGGCTTCGTGATTGATATTTGTAACTGTGTATGATCGACATAATCCTTAAGTATAGCTCGATTCAACCGCTAAAATCATTTTTGAGTGGTTTTCAAAGACCATGGCAAATTGGGATCTAGTTACATTCACAGATTTGGATTTTGAGGGTTTTTGTTTGAATCTGAGTTAGATTATTCTTTTAAATTCTATTGATTTATACGTCTTTTAGTGAACTTGGGTTTGATTTTGGTGTTTGTGCTTCATTTTAATATTATTGTTTTCGTCCGTAGATAATGGTCGGAAAAAGGGTCGGATTTGACCGGAGAAGGGATAACACAAATGGGTAGGACATATGGCATGATTTTAATGGACGAATTAAAATATGTTTAGATTTATAACGAATACTTAAATAAAACTGAAAAAAAGAGACTAAAATACCTCTTATCTAATGATTGTTAATTATCTAACGGGATTTTTTAACAACCGTTAAAAGAAGGGATTTCATTCATCCGGGCATTTTTATAAACCATAAGGACCATCTTATAATTTTAAACCTGTAAAGACCAACAATTTTATAACCATCAAATAATGAGCTCATTTACCAATTAGCAACCCTCTTTCTTTATAAATAATTAGGCATGGGAAATTGGGTTTTTGGTTTTTATAATGTTTTAGGGTAAAATAAACTAAGGAACATGGAGGAGGATGACGAAATAACATTATGGGTTGATGTGAATTGAACTTGTGGTTCCTCTTTCAATGTTGGGATTCTCGCACCCCACATTTCCAACCTACTTATCCATCATCCCCTTTCATATTATAACTTTTAAAAAATATATATATAATATTTATATACTGCAAATGCAACAAATAAACTTACACCCTCTTTACCTTTAATGAGGTTTGAACCCGTGATCTTCTAAGGTGAAGGGCTCCGATACCGCTAGGCCAATGACCCCTTTGGTTTCATATTATAACTTTGTCCCTCATTTTTTTCTACTTTTTGAAAATTGTATTAAAATGTAACTAAATAACATTAGTTTTTTTTCTTTTTTAATTTAAACACATTACAAATACTTGTACATTAATAGATATGAGATTTGAGAATAGTAAATAGCACATGACATCTTTTAACATTTAACAAAGTATAATTTAGGTCCATTCTTGATCAAGGACTTGATTTTAAATATCAGGAACGCGTACAACATAAAATATAAAATAGATCGAAAATGGAATATGTATGGCTAGACGTCACGATCCCTTTTGCATTCAGGGGACATGATGGGAAATCGTTTGCGATCAGTACAATAGTTGTAGATGGTAAATTTCCTACGAACCCATCGGAGACGACGCCATTGGTAAGCATCAAGATCTCGATAGTGCTTTTGGTCCCACCAATGTTTGCCATGGGTTGCACAATACTTGGCGTTCACGGAGGATTGACAACCGTCGATATGGAAGTTCTTGTAAGCAGCCACAAAAGGTGCCTTCGACCAATCGGTCTTCTCTAATCCACCCCTGGTTGCCCAGTCATCCGCATTCCATAGGCTCGAATATATCTTCATGGGTTGATTAAACGGGAATCTCACTCCCAAGTCTTTGCTATTTTTGAACACTCTAATAGGAATATCATCTACAAAGAAGCTGCAATATATATATATATAATATTAAAAGATGGATGATAATTAATTAATTTGGCAAAATTGTTAAAACTAAAATATAATACAGCAAACAACAGAGGTTGTGGCGTAGTGGTTAAGGTCCTGGGGATGTGATAGAATATCCCATCTGTCAAGGGTTCGAATCCATGCGTACACAACAATTGTGGCCACTGAGTTTAATCAGAGCAGATGTCTTGCGGTCATAATTTGACAAGTGATTAGTCTAGGTAATAATAATAATGATGATATAGTAGGTAATGTAATTACACTATTTGGTGGAGATTCCACAAGATGGAGTAGGAGTGGTAAGCTTTGGTAGGATCAAACCATAGGTAGATACGTTGCTCCCTATTACCCTCACCCCCAGTGAACACGTTTGTTTGTAGAATGTATGGTTGCCCGCTCCTGTTCCCCAAGAACTCGAAATCTATCTCATCATGTTCCGAGTTCTGCGACGACAACTGCATGAATTACGTTATATATTAATTAATGTATATATAATCTTAATTCAGACTGAAAAAGAATTATAAATAATGTATAGACATATAGAGGGAGGTTCATGGGAAAACCTCAAAAAACTGAAGAAGACATCCTGGTGACCCTTCATCTGGACGGTATGAACTTGTGGATACAAGTACATTATGTTTTTGTTTTTTGTTTTTATGCATAAGTGCATGTTACAAATGTATACCGTCCAGATGAAAGGCTACCAGGATGTTCTTCAGTTTCCGTTTTTTTGAGGTTTTTCCTGAACCTGACCCTGGACATATATGCATGCATACATAAAAAGCAGTGACGGTGCCAGCAGAGTCTCCCGGAACCATTTTAATTTGCATACTGAAGTGGCCGAAAAGGTAAGAACCCTTGGATTGGAAACCGGTGCCAGTGTACTTGTCTAGTGACAACTGGATATGCGAACCACCGTTGAAGTACTTAATGTGGTCGAACGCCCACATGGGCATATAATTCTTCCCGAACGGCACTGCTACAGGCTTCTTCGGGGCTACTCCCATCACACCACCCACGGCCATTGCGATCATCAACACGAAAACATATCTTCTTTCGCCCATTACTTACTTCCGCTCGATCACCCGATTGTTTCCCAAGAGACTACTTGATCTGTATCTTCTTAAATAGTCCCTAATTGCTACTAAATCATGGCAATGAGGCCTCTAACTCACACTTACGCACTGGCAAAAGGCAATTATTAATTATTTTAATCAATAATACGTATTTTATTTGTTATTAATTAATATCTATGATTTGTACATCAAGAAGGGAAAGGATGCCACGTTAATATCTGCGCCCTCATTTATGTTTTGGTAAGAGATGATCATGTGATCCTAATTTTAAATTAAGTTCAAGTTTCTTGTAACAGACTGTCATCAACATGCAGGTATTACTTGCTTTCTGATAATGGAATTAACAAATCGAGCAACTTTCAATTTTCTACGCCATTCATCCTTACAGAATACTAATCCTAGTTTCAAAAATGTGAATAACAATTAATGATATTAAATAATATTTGAAATGAGTAACAGGGTTGGGCTCCGTTCAGAAGTTGAGGTTAGAATGAGAAGTGGTTATCAACCGTTGGATGAGAAATGGACACACATTATATAGGTATGCAATGAGATGCATCGGATCAATTCCCTTGTAAGCCACAATTCATGGGAGGGTTCTGATTAAAAGTGATTAATGATTCAGATTCAGATTCACTTCTCACGCTTCTCACGTTAACCTTAACTTCTAACACGATTGTGATCTAAATATAAGAATTGTCACATGCCCGCAGATTAATTACAATGAATTCCTTTGTATTTGAAAGCCATCCACTAGAAATACTACCTTTCGCTACTACAAATTGAGTTACATTTTTTTTAATGGATTTGGGTTTAGACACAATGAAATGTTGGTGATTTTATTAATCTTATTTGTTGGTAGTTATGGTAACTGTTTTTATATTCAAACAGCTACTTATGTACCCCAAGTTTATTAGCGAGTAACGACCTATTTAAGGGGGTTTCAGTCTCATAACACACAAAACATAACGACATCAATGTGTTTTTTTTATTTCGATTTTGCCTTCAAATCGTGAGTGTATCGAATTACCCCCAGTGAATTTCGTGATCACTATAGGCTGAAACAAGGTTCTAAATGGCGTGAGGCGTGGCGTGGCGGCGAGGCCAAGCCTCAAGCCTTAGGAGCCACGGCGAGGCCATGGCGTTTATCAAGGCGTGACTTATGGCGGCAAATCTCTATATCATATATAATATTATATATAAAAACATATGTTTTGTACTATTAATCGATGAGTCAATGATAATAAACAAGTTAACTTATGTTATATATTAAAAATCTAGCAAATAAGCCATTAAAACAAGAAAAATCAAATATTGTGTTACAAAAGACTGCACATTAGGCCATGGCGTGCCACAGACATAACGTGGCGTGAGACACAAGCCTTAAGCCACGGCGCGCCATGGCGGCAAGACTTTTAGAACAATGGGCTGAAACCTGGTCTTAATATTACTTATGAGCAGTGATTTTATTCATGCTCCATTTACTATCCAAGTTCTAACCATCGATATCTAATACCTAACGAGGTGGGGATTCCTCGCTTTGGCTGGTAGCGGGACAGAGACATAGGTTTATTCTCACATCCGAAGTGGCGAAGTGTAGCTAGGTCGGGGATGACATTATCCGCCCCTAATCTGAAACCAATTAAAATTTTTAATTAATTTAATTTATCTATATAGTATGTCTGTATATATATATGTGTGTATGTATACATTTAGTATAAATGCCAAATATATTTGATTTTCAATATTGATAATTAATGTGGTGACGATACATTATAATTATAATTTTAAATACATTGTTTTTATAACGCAAAAAGATATATATAAAAAAAGAGGATTTCTTATCGGTTTACAACAAAATTTTACATGAGACATCATAACCTCCTATTTCTTGAAATCTCTCAAAAAATGAGAAGTTCCTCTTAATCCCAAACCTAACAACAAAAATCTCTCAAGTGTGAGCCCCATAACTTCTCTCCCATTATCTATCTACTTACATACACAATCCATGCATCCCTTCATTTCATCACTGCAGAAGCAACTCAAACATCTATGGGTTTTGATTTGGCTTCCTACATATTCGGTTTCAAGACACATAAAATATCCTTTTTTTTCCCTTTTATGGGATGTAAGATCGATGTTTATAGATGATAAGAGTGAAAAATGTGTCATTTTGTTTGATTTGAGGGGTAACTGAAATGGATCCTAAAAGGTGAATAATTCACTCGTCTAGGTTTTTGTCTTGATGAGAAGTAGCGAAAGAAACCTGGAGACGAGAAGGATTCCATTTGCACCAAACGAGAGGGATACCATTGGCTGCATAACTCCATCTCTAGATTGATTCATTCAAAGAACCTAAAGAAGACTGTATCCATGAAGCTCCGAATGAACCAACCAGGCTGTATCCAAAATAATCAGAATCTGCATAATTACTTCACTGAGTTGAGTTATACAAAAGGCATAGTAAAACCATACCCTAGGTTGTTGTTGATCCAGATCAACAGCCTCCATTTCAAAATAATTCTAGCCTCATTTAACCCATCTCAACCCATATCTATAATCTTGATCCAACAGCCCATAATCCACATAAATATAAACCAACTGGGCATAGAGCATCGACCATAAAGATAAGACTAATAACATGTGTGGTTTGGTTAAATAAATGCAGCAACACATGTTTCCAGGGTTCAATTAAAGAGATAGCAAGACTTGAACAAGATTAAACAAAATTATTGTTTTCTTAGGGCATCTCATTTACAATACAAAAATGAAGGTGACAAAAGCAGTTTAGATGCTAGTCTAGCCTATCCATTAGGTACACATTCCTATAGCCAAAATATTTAAGAATTTATGCTCTCCATATTTCCATTTAGATGTAAAGGGATCTCAAAAGCACCACTTGGGTCTGGTTTCTTCTTCTTTCTCTGTCAAATCTCGATACTGATACCATTCTCCTCCAAGCTTCCCCACAGGAAGTGGCGGTCGAACGAAAATCTCAACCGGCTTGGGGACATGAACATCTAGTGAAATCTCCATGGCATCCTCTTCTACTAAATTTGAACCCGCATCTTTGAGTGTTTGGCTAACTGGTTCAACAGTTATCCATCCAAGACCCGAGATGGCCACATCACAAGCAGGTCTACAAGACTCGCATATCTTTAGCTTTAATGTCATAGTAGTATTCAATAGCTACCTTAGCTAGCATACTACAAAATACATACCTTTTTGCGTCATCGAATCTTATTCGTAATTGGCGAACAGTCTCAAGTCCTGCCCAATCTGCTACTTGTGCTCCGCTTGGAGGTGATAAAAGAACCCCTACTTCTTTCTGCATACGTTACAAGGATTTCATCAATCAATCCTTCCATTTCCCTTTTGGGTCAAGTCAAGTTTCAAAATTTACAACGATTCTTTCATGTTTCAGGAACTCCAAGACAATTAGAATAATTGTTCCAGAAATAGAAAATGTGGGGTGTTAAGTTTGTAGCTTAATCCATATCAATTTAGTATTGGAACATCATATCAAAAGTTTATAGGGGAGCAGCTTTTGATACCCAAATACTTTGAAATATCAGCATAACTAACAATAAGCATTACTTTGTTGTTTCTATCAGTTACAAAAACAATAACACCTTATATTCAACGATACCTTGTAAAATTCATCTGCTTTATTCGAAGGTACTATATGAAGCTTCACCGCCTTAGGTCCATAAAATGTTAAACATGATTCAGGAAGGACCTGAAAAATAGAAATAAAATAACCATAAGAATCCGGAGGTGGATGTACAAAGTAAAATAGTAAGAAAGTGAAATTACCTTCAAAACATCAATTCGAACAAGGCCTCCCCAGAATATGGAAAAACCAGTTAAGCCATTAAACTCCATTTTTTCACTTACCCAATGATCCAAGACTAGCTGTTTCTGTTATACAGACAATATGAAAATGAAAAATTAAGAGAAAGTAAATGGTACCCTTAAAGCCTTCAAGGGAGAGGTAGATACCGTGAATGATTGACCTCTGAGGCGACTACGTGGAGCAAGTGCGGGTAAATCTTGAGAATGAATCACTGCAGCTTGCCTATGATGAAGATGAACTCCAGGTGTGTCGTATACTTTCTGAATTACAACACTTCAATTAAACCTGAGAAATATCCTTCATTTAAATTCTCTATAAGAGATGAAATGTAACATGCATACATACCCCTCCTCCAAGGAAAGCGTTAATTTGAATGGGGCCCACTGTGGTTCCGGGAACAGCAGATTGTATTGGTTTGTATTTTCTTGCCATTGCAGCAACCGGATCTTTATGTGAAAGCATCTCTGCATTGATAAATGC
>JAWVWS010000848.1:0-25000 GCA_033807775.1 Saussurea involucrata | reverse complement strand
GAGGGTAAAAATATATAAAATAACATCTAAATTATACACATTTCTTATTTATTGTATGCGTTTGGTATCTATAAAAAACAACATTAACAAAACCTTGTTGAGTGCCCTTTTCTACAAACACCAAACAAGATTTTTGCTGCCATGTGCCCAATTTGAAACTTGCACGTTATTAGATGCTTACAAAATGGATTCAATTAGGATATTCCATACACATTATATATATATATATATGTGTGTGTGATTTTATAGAGTATAATTTAATGATTTATGGAACTCTTGCAAAGTTGGTTCATCAGTTTATCCTTTTTAGAAAATGTTACTTTAAAAAACATGTCTAATTATATGTGTCAGTATCACACCAACACTTGGTACAAAAATAGATATTTTTCTGTAAATTATGCACTCTTGAATATCATTTCAAAGTTTATTCCTTAAAACAAATTGAATAAGATTATGTTCTATTTAGTACCAATATCCATTTTTCAAAGTAAAAGAGTCAGATTTTTAATATATATTTATTGGTTCAATCTTTGATGCCAAAAAAGGCCAAGCTTGAAGCCCAACCATCCGGCCTGAAAAGGCACGGGCATAGTGAGCCCGAAGACTGGCTCGGGCCAAGCCTCAAAGGCCGATCGAAATTTTGGGGGTAGACCCCAGCTTAGATTCGATCCGAAAATGTCTGACCTGGAAAAACCTGGTTAAGTCTAACTTAGAAAATATCGACTACGCCTCTCTTCCAATCCCAAAACACGACCTGGCATACAAAATATCCGAACCTTTTTCGGCTCACTGAAAACGGGTTTGAAAACCCGACCATTTTCACATCCCTAGAATGATATAGAACCATATTTATTGACAGGGACCATAAAGGGAAAAAAGGAAAAGATAAAGGGTGATTCTGGCAACATTCATAAGCCGCAGTCGAAACCACACATAAACAAGGAAGCTCCGGGTATTTTTTTTTTTTCGTTTTTAATTTTATTGTAATCGTAATTTCAACATAAGCTCTACCAAGGTCCAGCCAATAATTGTCGATTTCTCTCAATCTCTAAATTGACAGCCTCAAATCTCTCACCGATTAGCAGGTAATTGTAATTTCAGTTTATGCATCTCAACATGCGTCTTATACGTTTAATCCAGTTAGTGTAATTTCAAAAAGTTTCTGAAATTGTGCTTGTTTGTTTCATGTTTTTATACGATGATTAGAATATGAAGCAAAAATTTCCTTTTGTTTAGTTAATTTACCGAAAACATTGAAACCTCAATTGACGATTATGTTTTTGAAGGAATTTTTTTTGATAGCCTTTTCAGTTTTGCATCAAGTTGATTTTGATTTTGATGCAATTCGGCAATTTGCGCACATCCCTAATTTCCCTAGATTTTGTCGTGGGCAAAGTTATGGTGCTTAATAGAATTTGTTCAAATTTCTGGTATGATGAAGGTGTTTGGGGGTTGAAAAACTTGTAATGGCGGTTTTTTGAACTTGTATGAGTTGAGAGGGATTAGATGGGATAATAATTGTTGTTATTATTCTTGTTGTGGATAAAGAAGGGTGGTGGAGGAAACAAATGTACCGGCATATGGCGGCAACCGAGACCCGTGGTGGACAACCAACTGATAATGGAGATGCTGTGGTGACTCTTGATCAAATTCCTAGATGGAGTGATGGGGATTTTAGATATTCTTATGAAATTGAAGATCCTCATTTTCCAAATTCGCACTTCCCTGATCCGTTAGCTTCATCTTCTGGGGCAGAAAGTAGTGGAAAAGTTTCTAGGTTTCCCGTTGATCATGAAGTTAACTTGAAGATTTATCTTTGGAGAGGAAACCCGTGGAATCTTGAGGTAGATGCTGTTGTCAACTCCACGAATGAGGTGAGCACTTAATTCTTATGAAACAGTTGTTATATACTTATATGTTAATTTTACAGCATATTGTGCTTCAATACGAAATTTGGGTTATGTGCATGTAGGTTTGTTGCCATAGTGAGCATCGGTGATGTGGGTTTCTTTCTTGAATATTTAGTGTTTGTTATTTGTATCCTAAGTCATATTTGCACATTATTGCGATACCTAAGTAAATGGCTACCTATAGCTTAATTTTCATGTAGTCTTGTAATCGACAAGCCACTTTTCTTCTTAAATTCTAATCACTTATTTGGGCAAAAAGATGATTACCGGCAACCCTAATGGCCCCACACGGAACCTGCCTCCAAGGACACCAATGTGAGGGGGCATTTTTTGGCTCACTCAGCGGCTGAGGCTAGTGGAGGGGCCTGGGCTTGATCCCATGACCTGTTATGTATTTGGGCAAAGTCACCCCACCCCTTTGCCAACTTATTATTTTCACGCCTTTTTATTGTTTGTGCTTGTGAATGCCAAAGAAAATCGATGAATATCTCATTCAAAATGCTATTATACACTTAAGTTAGTTATGTAGGTATATTTATTTGGGCAAAGTCACCCCACCCCTTTGCCAACTGAGTTACACGCCAGAGGAGGTATATTTATGTACTAGAAAAATAAGGAATTGAAGATTTTTACATCTAAGATGTCAAATGAATTAATGTTATCCAATGCCATAATACACTTTTGCACTTAAAGATGTGCCCCGATGCCTTTAAATTTGTTGTCACAAAACCTGGTGCACTAGTAATGCTACAAAAGATGGCGGTTCGGGAAGCGGTACTAAAAAAGATGACAACTCGGGAGATAATGCTAATTAAAAAGTGAAGGTGAATTGAGATCTCGACTCGCCATGTATGTTTATATAGTGGCAACTTTGGTTTAAATATTAAATAAAACTGCGAGTCTAGTAGAAGCCATACATGTTTATATAGTGGCAACTTTGGTTTGGATATGAATATATAAACAATGATTTTACAGTATTGCTTCTATACTTCTTTTATTTTTTATTTTTTATTTTTTATTTTTTTTGCATTTACTGCATGCATGCTTTGCAAAACAAAGGTCGTAAGCAGCTCCATGAACAGTTTATGCGCCGGGCTCGCCTCGTTCTTAATATTGATGTATATGTGTAAGAAAAAGAAATTAATAGTTAAATGTGCATTTGTATACAAGTACGCATTTAACCTACTCTGTAAGTGAAGCATAATATTTTCTTGGCTGTACAGCTTTTCATAAGATGTTTCTTGTTGACAGAACTTGGATGAAGCTCACTGCAGTCCTGGTTTGCATGCTGCGGCTGGCCCCGGTCTTGCTGAAGAATGTGCGACATTGGTAACATGATCTTTCTATATATAATTATTTCTTGAAATGAAAGGCCATCTTCTGTATAACATGTGTTTGATATTTAAAAAGAATCAAAGAACTCGGTATACCCATAGATATTTGCCCCATGGTGTCATAGTTGGATGTCTTTATGAAAAAATTCTGGTGAAGGGAAGATATGTGATGCAACTTCTTTGCCTCAGGGTGGCTGCAGAACAGGGATGGCAAAAGTCACTAATGCTTACGATCTTCCTGCAAGGTGAGTTTTGTTTTTTTTGATCAAATTCTTTTCTTTATACTATCGGGTGAAAATGAGTAGTACAATATTACCCTCTATGCATATAAGATCTATAATCTGAGTCACTCGTTGTTACAATGACAAGCGATAACAACGACAACCGAACTGACATTTAAGTTGTGAATAGATGACAGAAATAGTCATAATGTGTTCATTTTAAGCACTAAGGCCTCATTTATATGGTGTTTACCTACACATAGGGTTTGAAATCAAAGCTATTAAACTTAATGCATAAAGGGATATTTACCAAACCGAACCAAATTAGCAAAGTAGGTGGGTCCCACCTGGAGGTGGGGTCGGGGGGGGGGGGGGGGGATGATGTACACTACCTGATCTCCACCAAAGAGTAGAGTAGTTGTTTCCATGAAGACCCAGGATTTGTTAAAAGTGTGAAAGAGAGAAAGTTAGCCCAAAAAGTTTGAGGAAATATATAAGAATAGGAAGACTTTGAAAAAGAATGTGACACAAGAATGGCAGATACGATAACTTTTGGAAAGCTAGTTATGAGTTAGAAACAATATACAAATAGAAAATGAGATGATACCTTTTCGTATCCATGCACAGTATATTAGTTAGAGAACACAATAGATCTTTGCAATTTATATAGCAAATCTCTACCTTCGATATTGCATTTCTTCACTTTCCATTCATATGACCACAGGATGGATATTCCATGTTCCTAGCTACCCGCAAGCTCAAGATTCAACCTATTCAATTCTCTAATGAAATCAACTACCTGTCTAAGTGCACTAGCTGACTTCAAGCACCAATAAAATTATTAGTTCTATGTTCAAAAAGTTTCCATGAACCACATGAGAACATAAAGCTTGCCCTCCTTCAATTGCCAAGGTCATCCTTATGTTGTTCAAACCATTTTACCTTACTGAACAGACATTGTAGGTGGGTGCACAAGGTTTTGCATCTTGCACTTCTAAATTAAGCTTAAATCAATGCGGGATTGGTTGATCTAAAAAAGTCTACATAGAAAGCTTTTATTGATGAAAATTTTGTGGAACATATTAAGATTTGATTATTTCATCACTCCAATATTCCAGTAGCAAGAAGTGTACCTCTAGTCCTCTAGTGTCAATCCGTAATAAAACAAAGTTGGATGCATACGAGCCTTTCATGTTTGAAACTACATGCATTTTGTTATAATTTTACTATTATTCTTAAAGGACGATAATTTGTTTCAGTATACTCTAAAATGTTTCACTAAATTATACGTTATGTTTCTCTTGCAGGAGGGTTATACATACAGTTGGGCCTAAGTATGCTGTAAAATATCATACTGCAGCGGAAAACGCCTTGAGTCACTGTTATCGTTCTTGTCTAGAACTCCTCATTGAGAATGGGCTTCAGAGGTAGTTTCAAACCCATAGGCTGCATACAATCGTTTATTATATTTCATTTATTAATGAGCTTATTATCCGCTGAAATATGTGAAGCAGCATTGCTATGGGCTGTATATACACGGAGGCAAAAAATTACCCGCGGGAACCAGCCGCTCACGTGGCAATAAGTAAGAAGCCCCTTATGCTTCCCAATCATGCTTCTGCTTGAATATGCTATGCCGATTATATGCATTATTTTCTAGTATTGGCTAAAGGGTGGCTATGATGTTTATTTCTATCAGGAACTGTCCGTCGATTCCTTGAGAAACAAAAGGATAACATTACAGGTGTAGTCTTTTGCTTGACAACAGCAAATGATACTGAAATATATAAGAGGTGAGCTAGTGCCCATCTTAGATTTTTGTAATTTTTTTTATTCTTTTTGAAATAAATTTTTCCTGGGGTCCCGTCCCCTGAATCAGAAAATTTCAGTATATGCTTTAAACACTTGCACCTATATTTTGCTTTACAAGTGTAGACTGCTTCCGCTCTACTTTCCCCGTGATAAAAAGGAGGAAGAAATTGCAGTTTCGAAGCTTCCTGCTGATGTTGGAGATGAAAATGGCGAGACAGTTATAGATGAACGAAAAATCAGAATAAAGCCGTTACCGAATGCGAAGAAGACTAGTCCTAAACCTCCCCGAGCTTCACTAGATGTTCCCGTCAGTGATCTCGGCTTGGCTAGACGGTTAGTGGCATCTAAAACTCGTTTCTGAGCACCTTAAAGTTATTGCAGGTCCCATTCATTTTGGCCATTTAACCTTCCCATTTTTGTGGCTCTGAGACGCCATCTCTGGCTCTGTTTGGTTTTGTTTTTGTGGGTCCCACTTTTTTGGTGCAGTAAATGTTCGATTGTGGGTTCCATTCACTTCATGCGAGAAGAAATAAAGCAGGACCCACAAACTAAAGAAAAGAAAATGTAGGAATGGGACTTTATATTTATCTAATCAACGGTGTTTTGATACTTATAGGAACTCTTCATATTTGGAATCACATTTAGATCCGGCTTTCATGTCGTTGATTAAAGATCCTGATCAGCGGCGTAAGGAACAATGGGAAAGAACTGCTAGAGCACAAAACGGGTTCAATTTTGCTAAAATGCTAGGGTTTGGTGATCTTGGGGGTCCAGCGCTTTCTGCTGCTGAAGAATACTCGCTCCATTCTAGATACCTCGCCAAAGCAAATTCTCTTAATCTTTCTGAAATAACAGAAATGAAGATCTTGTAAGTAGCTTTTGGGTTTTAAATAAACTTTTTTTTTCTCATAATGTCTATTACAAAGGGGAGTAAACTTATTACAAGATTCTTTATTTTTGGTTTCAATGTTGATTGGTATGCATTTAGTGATTACATGGCGTGCTTATGTTTCAGGTACCGGGGAGGGGTAGATAGTGAAGGTCGTCCAGTAATGGTTGTAGTCGGAGCACATTTTCTCCTACGTTGTCTCGATCTTGAAAGATTTGTTCTCTACGTAATAAAGGTAAAACTGTGTGTCCTTCAAGTATTGTGATGTTTTTTGAGTGAAAATATCGTCACCAAAGTTGTAAACTTTGAAATTGTTAAATTTCAGGAGTTCGAGCCCTTGATCCAAAAACCTTTTACCATTGTTTACTTCCATTCTGCTGCATCCTTACAAGTGTGAGCTCTCATGCTTTAGCTCATCATAATACGTAAACCATTTCTTTTTTCTTTTAAATATAATATTTTGGATTACTCGCTTGAATTCACTTTGTATATATCGTTTTATTGAGATAACAGGCAGCCAGACCTGGGATTTATGAGGAGATTGCAGCAAATACTTGGCAGGAAAAGCCAGCGTAATCTTCATGTAAGCTAAATACCAAGTCTCCTGCTTCACCAAAAGTATATATTATTTATATACGAAAAATACTCGCTTATGCTTCTATTTCCGACAAATGCAGGCAATATACGTTCTCCACCCAACCTTTGGACTGAAAGCTGCCATACTTGCGTTGCAACTATTAGTGGACGGCATGGTACGTACAATCATGATTGAAATTTCCCTTTTGGAAATTGCTACATGTCATATGGATTGAGTAGTTTAAATGTTCAATAAAACTGAATAAAACTAATTAACTAAGGATGCATTTGAGCTTAGCTGAGTCTAGGCTTTTTTCCTATTTGGAGCTTGGCTTGTGAAAAAGGTTGGTTGGCTTAGACTTGACTTGTGGCTTACCAAGATTGCAAAACTCAAACTCAAGCTCAGGCTCAACTCAGCTAAAGCTCGACTTGTGTATGGATTTGGTGCCTATGAGCTCATATAAGCTTTCAGCATTCGTTTGGCTTGTATAGGTTCGGTTCACAAAGTTATGACATCTTTTGAAAATTACGATTGGAAGTTTCCGTCAGGTTAAGATTAGTAATCTAAAAACTATAAGTTATACCAAGTGGCTTGTATAGATTCGAATAAGCTCATGTTGGCTTGCTGAGTTTTCAAGCTTCGCTAGTTAACTGATCTGGTTGGCTTGGCTCAAGTGGCTTGATGAGCTGGTTCAAGAGCGTACTCGTCTCATATACACCCCATTTTGATGAAATCAGTAGTCTTAAACGATGATAATGGGCAAATGGGTAACTTTTAACTTCAAATTTTGGCAAGAAAGGAAACGTTACTCTGTGATCATATGAGACAACCCGAAACCAAGATTGTTGCAATTTTTTCTTCTTTTTTGTTTTCTTATATGAAGGGATATTGATTCACAGGTGTGGAAAAAGGTTGTATACGTCGATCGACTTCTTCAGCTTTTCAGATACGTTCCTCGTGAGCAGCTAACTATTCCCGACTTCGTGTTCCAGTTGAGTCTTAACTCTTATTTACCTTTCCTTCATTTGAATATATTAGGGTCAAGTTTAGGAGAAAACCGCAAAAAACTGAGAAAGACACTGGTAACCGTTCATCTGGACGGTATGCACATGTGCATTTAAGTAATTTGTAACATGCACACGTTCATAAAAACCAGAAAACAACTTCAATTATCTGTATGCACACGTGCATACCGTCCACACGAACGGTTACCAGAGTGTTCCTCAGTTTTTCATTTTTTAGGTTTTCTCCTGAACCTCCCCGGGTCCCTCTTGTGGGATATATTGGGTTTGTTTGGTTTGAGATGAGACCCTGAACTATCGTTCTGTAGTCAACTACTTGATGATACAATGTTCATGTAGTTAGTTTTTTTCACTCTATTGACCACGACTCGAACCTTACATATTGCTACGCCTTTTGGCATTTGTAGGCATGACCTGGAAGTGAATGGAGGAAAAGGGCTTATTGTGGATCCAAGAACGAAATACGTATATCATCGACCTTAGGCTGGCAGCAAAACGTTCATTGGCAAAGAACCCGTGGGAAAATAACGATGGTACGAGTCCGTCCAAGATTTGCACAAGTTTTTTGTATTCAAATTTGGGTGTTTTTATAAATGTATGTGAGTTGTGATTCTTTTTTTTGGTGTAAAGTTTTGAAATTTAGCTTATTCGTGTATGAGAAATTGTTTATTGTTTGGAATGATGATGGTGAATAAATTTGTAGTAATGTTGCTGTTTTTTCTGTTATCACTTGTAAAAGTAATACCATTAATATGTTTTTAGTATCAGAAATTTTCTTATAGCTTGAACAAAGTCAACTAAGGGCCCGTTTACAAAATGCTTATCCGGGTAAGTGCTTACCAAGTCATGTTAGCTTACCGGATGAATATGGCAAGGGCCAAGAATCTTATCCGGTAAGAGCGGAAGCAAGGACCGAGAATCTTACCCGGTAAGTGAGTGCGGTGACTCTTACCACGGTCAGCGCTTACCGGTTAAATTGTAGCATACAATGCCATTTTGGTGGACTAAAATCTTACCCGGGAAGTAGGTGATAGTGTTGAATTTTACCGGTAAGCACTTACCCGGATAAGTGATTAGGTAAACGGTCCCTAAGTTAACATAATATAAAGGTTAAATTTGGTTAGCGGATCGGATACTAGTGGAATCTGAATAAATTGGAATGGTCAAATGTCATTCACATGGAAGAAAAATAGATAGGATACCAATTTATTGATCTGAAATAGCCGGTGGAATTAATTTGCCCTAAATATATTATCGAGGACACCAATAAAATCATTTTAAAGAAAATATTTTATAAAATAATAATTTAATAGATAATAAAATATTTTAATATTATAATCCATTTTAAAATAAAAATGAAGCATGTGAATGTGAATGTGAATGTGAATGTATATTTTTTTTAAAAATTCCTCCAGAAAGTTTGGGGATTTTGTAATTACGGACGGAATCAAGACCGATATCTTGGCTAATCGACAGTTGGAAACAAGAATGGTGATGACTCTCTCTTCATTGTTTACACGAAAAAGCGATGATGGTTGTAGCAGTTGATAGCGAGTTCTGAGACACACAGAAACAACCACCATTGAAATTCTGAGGCTGAAACCAACACACACAAATACGAATTAGGGTTTCCAATCCTGGGGTATTCGTTATTCTCATTGATTTCCAATTTTCTTGTAAGTAATCTCACTGCTCGCCTATCAATTTCTCCTACTTCACTGGATTTGGGATCTTCTTCTTCTTCTTCTTCTTTTATACTGGCTCTAGTTTCTTTACATTTGTTTCAAAACCATCGAGTATCGATTCGTGAGTATTTTGATAGCGTGTTGTCTTTTGAGGAATGAAAAAGGGTTTCAGGTTAGAAATCGGTTTGGGTTAATTCATCTATTATTCAATTATGAACCCTAAACCTTTTAAATTCTTAAAAATCGTCATATAACGATGCGAATTTACAACTTCATTGAAAACGAACACAATTTTCAGTGCTGTTAAAGCTTTTAAGATGCTGACGATGAATTTCATAAGGAAATATCTATGGCAACCATAAAAAATTTATGACCATAGTTTTTATAGAACAAACATATCAGTTGATGCGGGTTCTCTTTCCTAAGCACTACATTGTCTCTTAGAAAATGATGAGTTTGAGGGCATCTCCGATGGGTCACACTATATTTCACACGAAATTTCAAAAGTAGTGTAAATTATGTGTAACACTATTTTTTAAAAGTGATAAAAAGTAGTGTAAATGAATAGTGTTATACTGTTATTCGTTACACTAAATTTAGTGTGGAAAATAGAGACCCCATTGGAGATGTGAATAGTGTTATTTACACCAAATTTAGTGTTTATTGTAAGATTTAGTGACCCCATTGGAGATGGTCTGATGGTAACCTGGTGGCTTTCATAGATTTATTCAATCTTTTTAGCAAAATTAGTGTTCATTTCTTACTAAAATGTGCTAGGTTCATACTTGAATATCAAATTTATCTCTACTGCTACATTTGTATTCAGTTCCTGCATCTATTGATCTATTTGAATTGCTACCAGTTTTAGTTGATGTATTGATAACCTTGTCACGATGCAAACTGGTACCAGGTTCATATACGTTGCAGCAGAAGGTAAAACCGTGGTCGTCTCAAGTAAATAAGAAGTTAAAAAGAATGTCGGTAACCACCATTACGGCATCCACAAACAGTAGTATAGGTGGCTCTGCCAATGCTTCAAGGAGGCATTCGAGACTGAAGAGAAGCCACCTAATATTTGGGACTGAAAAAAGATTCCTTTCGCACCAATGTGTACAAAACGTCCCATTTATGAGCCCCTCAGATATCTCTATAAAACAGCATACGAGAGTTGAAGCCGGTTGGCTTTTTAAAGGAGAAGGTAACCAGGGTTCAGATGCGAGTTCAGAGCGTAGTGATAGCGCCAACGAGGATATACTGATATTCTTTTACCAGTTGGATTTGGCAACTAGAGTTCAGGTTGTTTTCACATGCTTCATTCTTTGTCTTATTATTGTTGATGACTTGCTCAAAAAACTGATTTTCTTATCAAGTTATACGTTATCTTATATTTGCAGTATGCATTAAATTTGGAGGAGTATGATATTGCAAAACAGTTGAGAAACAAGCTCAATGAGGTTTGATTATCTAATTTAATTCTTCTATATTAGTGGTTTCAACTCTGCTAAATCATGTTGTCTAATAAGCTCACTATGATATGTTTTCACAAGGTTGAAACTGAAGTTATCAAGCAGCAAGAAACGAAGAGGGGATCATCTTCAATAAGTGAAGCTCAAGACAAGGGTATAAGCATGTTGCGATTGCGGTGAGTCTCACATAAATCTTTTATGTAGCAGCTTAGTTGGGGTTTGTTTGATTCATTATCGTAAACTGTGTGATATTTTGGGTTATTCTTTTTCATTTGTCATATTACTTCTTCTGCAGAGCAGACCTGCAGAACGCAATCGAAAATGAAAACTATTCTCTGGCAGCTGAAATACGTGATCAAATTTCCAAGGTGGAGGCGGATTCATTGGCTGCATCGATAAAAGCTCAAGCTTTTCATAAAGCTCAATTTGAGTTTCGCTTAGGCCAGAAAGTTAGGCACAAAAAGTTTGGTATATGTCTCTCATGTCTTCCACTGTTTTAGTTCAATTGGGTAGAACTAGAGATTAAGGCTAATGTCTTGATCTCAATGCTATCATATTATCAGCTTGCTTTATCTTTCTTATGTTGTTACGCAAAAAGATTTGGTCGCTTTTTATTTTTCTGAAAATTAGTCTTGTTGTGATAGGATACAGAGCCGTGGTTTGTGGAATGGATCCAGTTTGCTGTGAAACAAGCTCGTGGATGGAAAGTGCGCATGTTGACCAGTTGACTCGTGGTCCTGATCAACCGTATTATCAGGTCTTGCAATCCGAAAGCATCTGCTCTTCCAATTCATTTCTTTTTTACTTGTACCTTTTCCTGAAACGGGTTGTCTTCACACAATTTCCATGTTGCTGTTTATTACTTCTATTTTACTGTCTAAATGTATAAACAGAGATGGTTTTTACTTTCTTTTTTCTGGTAATCATGGGTGTCCGTGCCAGCTTGCGTGCACCAGGACTTATCCTGTGGGGCCCTATAGTTAACAGTCGAGAACTGGTGACCACTATGGAGCAAACCCAAGATCTTACCGGTTGAGCTAATACCCGTCAAGGTTTGGTTTTCATTTTTTCTTTATTTTCTTGCAGGTCTTGGTTGATGTACATGAAGACCCCAATCTATTGGTAGCATATGGTAAGTGGTATTATCTTAAAAATTTGTTTTACAACAAACACGATCAATCATCTTTTTAAAGTAATCTTATAGTTTGCCCAATGAAGCTCACTTATTGATATATGTAATGTATCTTGCGTTTTCTTAGTGGCAGAGGAAAATTTAATGGCCCCCGAAGAACCAGATAAGGTAAGTGTTCGTATATTGTCCATATAGAAGTACAACGTGATAATGCAAGGACCTCGAGCCCTAGTTGCCATATATCTTATTGTATGCAACTTGATTGACTGTGGTGCAGGCTAGGTTTGATCATCCATACACTTCGTTCTTATTCTACGGTGTGGATTCAGCTGGAGACTTCATTCCCGTGAAGCAGCTGCGCGAGAAGTACAATAAACCTAGACACGAGGTGCCGTATGATCCACAAGATGAGAAAAGTGGAGATGATGATGCTTGAACAGAGATGTAATCCAAGCTGTTGATATGATCTTGCTGCAAATGCAAATGCAAATCCAAATCCAAATCCTAATGGTTTGTATAAATAGAATGTATGTATGTATATATAGAATGTTTGTTGTCTTGTTGAGGATGGTTTCTTCTTGTCTTAGAAGATTAACAAGTTGAATGTGGCATTTTCGAATTGAACTCATGATTTTGGTAACATGGTGTCTTTACGGAAATAGTCTCTGTGCTCCTCGGAGTTGAGGTCAAAATACTGTGCATCTTAATTTGTGTGGGATTCTGGGTTTGTTTGATTTGGTTTATTTTGGTAATATAGCAAAATGATGCAAAGTTCAGCCTTCAATATTAGGGATTGATCCATCTAAATGTGTCGGGTACACAAAAACCGATCTTGAGGCCGTGTTGGTTCTATTAAACTGATTTCTCTAATCTGGAGAGAGAAAAAAAAAAGAAATCGATGGAAAAGAAAGGAAAGGAAAATGAAGAAAAGAAAATAACTTTTCATGTTCTTGAACATGAGTGAAGGGAAAGGAAATATGTCATTTTTAGTAATATACACTTAAAATATATCTTTTGTAACGAAAGATTGGATAATTTTAGTGATTTTTTTAAATGATTTTAATGTATTTTCTTTCCTTCTCTTTCCTCCCACATTTGGGTGGAAAACGCGATACAATTATGATGCCAGTGTGCAATGAAAAAATTATGAGCTCCCTCCCACCATCTTCAGTATCATTTTCAAGTAACAGATTTATGTGTTTCTCTGCACAGATTTAAGGACGGCGAACAACACCCAAAATGATACAGTACATGCCCTTGTTCAGATCTTGCTCCACCACTAGAACACTCACTCAACTACATGCTCATCTTCTTGTCACAGGCCAATATACAAGTCATCTTGCTTCAACTAAACTCATCGAATCATATGCCCAAATGGGTTCTCTCGATTCTGCAAAACTTGTATTTCAAACCTTTCCTGCACCAGATTCTTTCATGTATGGCGTTCTGATTAAGCGCCATGTTTGGAATGGATTATTTAAAGAAGCTGTTGCTTTATACTGTAATATGTTGCACGAACTAACCCTCATCAGTAGCTTCATATTCCCATCGGTTTTACGAGCTTGTTCAAGTTTTGACGATTTGGGTGTTGGCCAAACTGTTCATGGAAGGATAATCAAATGTGGGCTTGAGTCGGATCCTATTGTTCAGACATCCTTGCTCAACATGTATGGTGAAGCATCCTGCTTGAGTTATGCACGTAGAGTGTTTGATGAAATGCCTGAACGAGATGTTGTTTCATGGAGTTCCGTCATTTCTATGCATGTTCGTAACGGTCAGCCAAGTCAAGGCTTGAAATTGTTTCGCAAAATGATCGTAGACGCGCACGAACCAGATTACGTGACTCTGCTTAGTATAGCAGAGGCATGTGGCGAATTGGGTTTGGTGCTACAATCGAAGTCGGTTCACAGTTACGCAGTAACACGAAAGATTGAAAACAGTGATCACGGCGTACTAAATAACTCTCTTGTCGCAATGTACGGAAAATGTGGCGAATTACACAATGCCCAGTGTCTTTTTGACCGTGTTTCTAGTAATTCTACATCATCATGGACCGCTATGATCACCTGCTACAATCACAATGGTTTCTATCAACAAGCATTAAACCTTTTCAGGAAAATGCAAGAATGTAAAGCAGAAGGAAATGCAATCACAATGATGGCCATTCTTTGTTCTTGTGCTAGGCTAAGTTTTCTAAAAGAAGGCCAGTCAGTTCATGGATTCATCATAAGGAAACAACTCGATGCTGATGATTACATTCTAGGGCCAGCACTGATCGATTTATACGCCAATTGTGGAAAGTTGAACACTTGCCACGAGATCTTCGATACATCCAGGGATAAAAATGTCATTTCATGGAATATGCTCATATCTGGTTACACTCGAGAGGGAATGTCAGAGGACGCGTTATATCTCTTCAAACAAATGAATGAACACACGATATCACCAGACGAGTTCACCATCGCGAGTGTTGTCTCAGCTTGCGGAAACATTGGTTTCTCTAATCTTGGAAGTCAGGTTCATGGGTTTGTTACGAAAACAGGAATCTTGAACGAATTCGTACAGAATTCGTTCATTGACATGTATGCTAAATGTGGTTTTATAGATTCGGCATATAGTGTATTCAAGAACCAGAATTGTAGGAGTGTTGTAGCGTGGAATTCTATGATGTGGGGGTTTTCTCATAACGGTAACTCTCTTGAGGCTATGAATCTTTTCGACCAGATGTATTTGGATGGTCAAGAAATGGACGAAGTAACTTTCTTGAGCGCGATTCAAGCGTGTTCAAATTTGAGATATCTCGAAAAGGGAAAATGGATTCATCACAAACTCATTACAAATGGTGTGATGATGAATGACACGTATGTAAATACAGCTCTACTTGACATGTATGCTAAATGTGGTGATCTCTGGATGGGTCAGAGCATTTTCGAGATGATCTCTGACAAGAGTGTGGTGTCGTGGAGTGCCATGATTGATGCTTATGGGATGCATGGTTTAGTTGACTCTGCTATCTCAATTTTCGATAGAATGATGGAATTAAATATGAAACCGAATGAAATTACCTTCATGAACATCCTGTCTGCGTGTAGTCATGCTGGATATGTCGAAGAGGGTAAGTTTTATTTTGATTCAATGAGGAAAGATTTCGGGATTGAGCCCAAGTTGGAACATTTTTCTTGCTTGATTGATCTTCTGAGTCGAGCGGGTCATCTGGATGACGCTTATAGAATCATTGGTTCAATGCCATTTGTACCAAATTCGGGCATATGGGGTTCTTTGTTAAGTGGTTGTCGAATTCACAGGAGATTGGATATGATGAAGCTGATTCAAGAAAATCTTGAAAAGATTGATGACTCGGGATACTACACATTGTTGTCTAATATATCTGCAGAAGGAGAAGATTGGAAACAATTTCACAATGTGAGATCAATGATGAAAACTACAGGTATGAAAAAACTTCAGGGGTGCAGCATGGTTCAGACCAGATGATGGATCCAGAGGTGATGCTTTGTGGGCCCGGGCAGCCAGGCCGGGCCGGGCTTAACCTGTGTTTTTTGTTCAACTAGACCGATAGAGCAAACCCGATCTCAATACTTGTGGGCTTGATTTCTTGTTCATGCCCATCTTGTAAACATGTCGGGCTTGCCTACGGGCTCACTGGCCTGATATAATTTATGTAAAATTATTCAAAATATAGGTTCTTTTTCCAACTTAAAACGAAAATCCACTCTACTGTCTCGCTCAAGTGATTCGAATAAGCCGTAAGAATATAATAATATACATTATTTAAGAAAAAAATATCATAAAATATGAAGTATGAACATTTTCTCTATAATGATTTATCAACCTCTACCGTCACTATTCTTTAAAGACCAAATATTTCACTTTTGTTTAATCATAATATGATTAAGCAGGCATATCATGTGCAATCATATAGGATCTTGGAACTTCTCGCCTTCTCGCAAAATGATCAACTTCTTGCATGATCCCCTCTCTTCCTCTCTCTCTCTCTCTCTCCCTCTCTCTCTCTCTATATATATATATATAATGGAAAATTGAGAAACACCCTATTAACTGTTCATCTGACGGTATGCATATGTGCATACAAGTAATTTTTCCAGTATGCACATGTGCATGGAAACCAGGAAACAACTTCAATTGCTTGTATGCACATGTGCATACTATACAAATGTACGGCTATTAACGAGCCAGATGAGACGGGTCTAACGGGCTGTACTTTCCGTCTCTATGCTGCATCCAGGCAACTTGCTCAAATCTTTCAGCTTCATCAACTCCCTTACCTCAGAAACCTGACTCCATCTTCCATCTGAAGCATACAAATTCGATCCAAGCACATAATAAGAAGCATCAATCGGATGCTGATCGAACATCCACCTCACCGCCACTTCACCAAGATCAAACCTCGAGTGCATACTGCACCCATGGAGAAACGAACCAATCAAGCCCACATCCGGTTTAATCGGCATTTTCCAAAGGAAGTCGAACGCTTCTTCAAGCCTACCAGAACGAGCCAACAGATCAACCAAACACCCATAATGATTCATTTTCGGAACAAACTCAAATTCTCTACACATCAAATCAAAAAAATTCCATCCTTCAAATCTTCCCGTGTGACTGCAAGCCGATAGAATCGCTGTAAATGTCGCATCATTAGGATCCAAGTTTTCCTTCAACATTTCATTGAAAACAGAAATCGAATTATTACAATCCCCTTGCATTCCATAACCACTAATTAACGCGTTCCATGAAACCGTGTTCTTCTCCCCCATGTCATCAAAAACACAACGAGCAGTTGTTAGTTCCCCACATTTGGCGTAGAAATGCAGAAGTGCAGTGCCGATATATACATTATTATCACACAGAAGTGATCGTTTAATAGAGTAAGCATGAAGAGAAGAACCAACTCGAAGATAGCCAAAAGAAGCAAAACACGAAAGAAGGATCACTAATGTAACTGCATCCGGCTGAAAACCTTCTGATCTCATTCGATGAAATAGTTTCATAGCCTCATAAAAACGCCCATTTTGGGCATACCCGTTGATGATTGAATTCCATGTTACAAGATCTTTGTTTGAATAACTATCGAACAAGTAACGAGCATCTTCAAGCATTTCGCATTTTGCATACATGTCCACAAGAGCATTTCTCACATTACCATCTTCTAAACCGAGCTTAACACCAACACAATGAACCGCTCTTCCAAATTCTCGATCACCCAACTGTGCACACGAAGATATCACGCTTGAAATGGTGACGGAATTCGGCAAGATGTTGATCCGTTTCTTGTCGGTAAACAATACAATTGCTTCATTCGGGTAGCCATTTTGACTGTACCCAACAATCATGGCCGTCCAAGAAACAAGATCAACGGTAGAAAGCTCATCAAAAGCAGAACGAGCATCAAGAATGGCGCCACATTTCACGTACATGTCTACCAGAGAAGCAACCAAATGGGAATTGAGATCAATCCCATTCTTGATAGCGTACCCGTGAACCCATTTCCCTTGATGTAAAGCTCGTAACTTTGTACAAGCCGAAATAATGCTCCCAAATGTATGCTGATTGCCTTCAATCAATCCACTTCTCATCCGATTGAACAACACCAAGGCTTCTTCGGCACAACCATTCTGCACATATGCAACTATCATAGAAGTCCAAGAAACGACATCTCTATCAACAATATCATCGAAAACACTTCGTGAACACTTAACGTAGCCGCATTTGGCGTACATATCCACAAGACTCGTTAAAACGAAACTATCGGGGCTTCCAGCCTTCACAATATGACAATGCACCTTCCTCCCTTCATCGATATCTCGCAGCTCTGTACATGCCTTCACTACAATCGAAAAGACAACATTGTCATTTTCTTTGAGACATTTCCTCAAACACTTGTAGAACCCAATGGTTTCAAAGTGTAGATCGTTTATAAAATACCATCTGATCATCACTTTACATGAAAAGATATCTGGGTTAGGCATTTGATCAAACACCAAGCGGGCACTTTCCATGTCCCCAAGTGAACCATATAAACTAACAAGTTTAGTTTGCAAATTGAGTTGAGTTGAGTGGCCATCTACTATGAGCAAAGAGTGCAACTCCTTGAGTGAGGACAGACTTCTGCATAAACCCAAGAGAGAAAACAATGGGTTTGAGGAGATGAAATTGATATAAGTTATGGTGGGATCAAGTTTTTGATGGGGTATTGATGAATTTAGGGTTCTGCAATGGAACCTGGGTTGGAGAAATTTGGAAGGATGAAAGCATATCTGAAGTAAAGTTTTCAACTTTATCATCGTTTTGATCGCTTTGTTTCAGTTGGCGGGTGCTAAAGCCCCATTTCTTTTAAATATGAAAGAGCTAAAGAATTTACAATGTAAAAATGTGTAAACTACAATTTTGGTCCCTGTAGTTTGTACATAAATAACAAATATGTCGTTTCTTTGTAAAAAGTGCAAAAATAGTTACCAATGTATTCATTTTGTTTTAAAAACAGGCTCTAACCTAGCTCCGTTCACTGTAGTGCCGTTAAGTGAAGAACATTACGGTTATTTCCCATTTTTATTAAAAAAAAAATAGACCCTTTTTTTTGTGAAGGGTGTCCTAGGTTATGCCTAGACTAATCCTTTGACAAATTATGATCATAAGACATCAACTTTGATTAAACCTCAGTGACAATAATTGTCGTGTATGCCTAAATTCGAACCCTAAGCAGATAGATATTTCACCACATCCCCCAAAGAATTAACCACTACGCCACAACACTTGGACACCGTTTGCCAAAAATAAGTTAACTTATTGTTCAAGTAAAGATGGAAAGTGGAAACGAGTAAAAAAGGAGCTACTGCATAATCCATGTAGTCCGTCTATAATCATAACTCCGTTAGTTGTAGTGATGTTATAAAAGTATTAATAAGCTA
The DNA here is from genome assembly GCA_033807775.1 of Saussurea involucrata. Classification (NCBI taxonomy): domain Eukaryota; kingdom Viridiplantae; phylum Streptophyta; class Magnoliopsida; order Asterales; family Asteraceae; genus Saussurea; species Saussurea involucrata. The sequence goes on along the minus strand of JAWVWS010000848.1, from coordinate 6,008 downwards.
CTCTAAGAAACTATCTTATAAACTTACTTATGTATAATTAATTTAATTATATATTATTAATTAATTTTAACTATACACTATTAATTGATTTTAATTATACAATACATATTAATGATAACTGTTAATTATTTATAAATGTATCAACTATATCATTTATTTATTATATTATTCAATATATTTAGATTTATCAAGAAGCAAACATAGCCAATACATATTAATGATAACTGTTAATTATTTATAAATGTATCAACTATATCATTTATTTATTATATTATTCAATATATTTAGATTTATCAAGAAGCAAACATAGCAATTCTAAAAGAAAAATATGTATGTTACGTAAAAATTATTTTATTTTAAAGATAACTAAAATATGTTAAATAATTTTAATGAATATTTAATTATATTTTTTTAAATATTAAGTAATTAAAATATGTGAGATTGACCAATTCTGATTCTATTGCATTTATATATATGTTATAGTTATTCCAAATCATATATTAATGTAGATTTATTTCTAAAATTTGTTTTATAAATTCAAAATTTATAGTACATATAATAATTAATATATTATATTATTTAATCTTTTGTTACTATCTCGTTTGTATTGATCAACATATTATATTATCAGAATTTTGTTTTAATTATATTATTAGAAATGTATTTAAATATATTATGAAATTGTAATTGACTATTTTTTTCAAGATGTCTCTTTTAGTTATTTTACATGCTTGTAACCTAGTTTTTGTCAAACATAATTTGTTCATACCCTAGTTATTTTACATGCTTACCAAATGCAGAGTTATTTTATCATGTTTTGTTCTATCACGTCTCGTCCCGTTCCCGTTCCCGTTCCCGTTCCCGTTCCATCTCATCTACATACCAAACGCACCTTTAGTGAAGCCTGATTGAAACTAATGATCGCCTCTCCCTCTGCTTCCTTCTCCATTGCAACCAAGTCACTACATTTTTTGTGTTTCAACACAAGTTTCATATATTTGTATAATACTTGGTTTTTTAATTATATAAACAAAAATGACCAAATATCTGAATAATACCAGAGTTAGCAAAACGAAACACAGACAAACATGGATTGAGTCGGGATATGACAGAAAGACATGTACAATGGCAATCCCCACAACATTTTTTCACTCTCAACAAGCCATAAATCAGCTTCCCTAATTTGCTTTACCTCCCTCTGTAATTCAGAGTTCATGTAGATATAATAATGATGATAACAATAATAAAATGCACAAAAATTACGTTAACGGGACCGCCACCGAACTACCCGCACCACATCGTTGTCTCCGTGGACGTCTAGTTGTCTTCCCCCACCCTGTTAAGCTTCTTTCCTCCAATCCCACCATTTCCATGTTGTTAAGCTGCTCCGACAAGGGCGGTGGCGGAGGTGGTGGTGGGGTGGCGGCAGGTGGTGGCTCCACCGCCACGGCCTTCCGCCTTCCCCTGGTTCCGTTCCTTCTTGTCAATCCTACGTTCCAAGAATGCCCAGTAGCTCTCATCATCCCACCGAATATCTGAAGATCTTCGGTTACTTCATGCCTTGAAAGAGAAACAAGACCAGGAAGAATGTCCCTTTGGAAATCCCTGCGGGGCCTACCTCGCCGCGCTTGACCTCTTCGGGGTCGGGTGGGGCCCATCGACGGGCCCGCTTCGTCGGGCTCCCGGAAATCAGGAGCCAAAGGCTTGGGCATGTAATCTTCTTCTTTAGTCTCCTCTAGTTGCAAAGTCAACTCCTCGAATTCATCCAACTCGTTAGAGACGGGACCCACATTTCCGATGATTTCAGCAAACCATAGGAGGCGTTCGTAGTCATCATCAGAACAAATCGCCACCTCAGACATGGGTCCCGCTTGATCTTGCTGACCGGATATCTCAATTATTGCTTCGGCTGCAACTTTTGCAAGCACTTCATCTTCACAAACATCAAGTTTCTTGACCTCATCAATGGCGGTTTCTTCCTCAACCTCCGGAACAGCAGGAGCTTCTAAATCTATCTCCATTCTTATCTTCTTCGTTTTCTCACTCGAGCTTTTAACAGACTCCGGTACTAGAAGATCTTCGTCCTCAGTCACACACGAATTCAAGTCGAAATGATTCTTTATTTTCTCGATTTCTGTATCTGTTTCCTTCTCGAGATTAGAAGCTTCCGGATCAATCTGCTTGTTTTCAGGATCATCCCAAGCGACATTTATGTCAAATCCTCTGTGTTCCATTATTTCCTTCTTTATTTTCCCATTTTCACGAGAACAATGAAGGGATGCGGAAGTGGAAACAAGCGATGAAGAATCATTTTTCGAAACACAAGAATTCCCAAAAACCGGAAACCCGAGAATCTTTCCATTATTAGCCAAAGAATCAACTTTCTCCCCGTTTTTCGACTGATCACAAGGGAAATCACTTTTACAGATAGCTGGCGTGGCTCGAAGCCATGGCATCACTGTTTGATTGCCTTTTCTTGCAATATTGTCGTCATTAGACACAGTTTCAACCGTATTCAAATCCATACCTTTTGTAGTATCCGTTAAATCTATAAAGTTTGAACCTTTGAAAATCTTTTGTGATCTATCTTCAAGATTATTGCAGTTTCGATTATCAAAACCGCCAGATGGCAAGCGGGCTAATGGATCTTTTGACCCAGATGACGACCCACGATAGATTCCATTTGGTGAATAACATCCATTCGTACGCCACTTATCTCCAAAAACCACATGGCTTTGCGGAGACGATAGAAAAGACGGCTGTTTCTGAAACGAAGTCAACTTATGAGTCAAACCACCATTCGGCTTTCCCCAAGAATTTCCCAAATCTGAGGAATTCACGAAAGGGTATGAACCAGATGTACGTGAGGTGGCAAAAGGCAAAGGGGTTTGATTAAAACGAGAATGTTCCTGAATTCTTGTAGAAATTTCGGAATAAGTTCCTGGTGTGAAGTTCGTATTGCTTCTACTATTCCCTGTTAAGAGAAAGCAAGTATGCAATTCAATTCAACACAAGCTTACGCAAAAAAAATAGAAGAAATTTAGCACATTTATGACTACAAAATGCAAAACTACGAACTTTCCCCATAACATAAGAAGTGTTCGACTATTACTCAAATGTCTAAAATACCCTTCAAAAATGACAAAATACAGATATTTTTCGGACCAAAATCAAATCTATCGATAGATTGTGATAACTATAATGCACGAATATGTAACTTTAGGTTGATATTTCACCAAATAAGAAAATGTTGCAATAAATATGCAACTTTAGTTCATATATAGTTCTCGAGCCCTTACATAATAGTCTCTCCGTTTATAAAACTTGACTTAAAATTCACATTATTATCAAAGACTATCATTTATTATTACGCCTTTTAGCACATGATATACAACTTGAATCATATAAAAAGCATGAGAACAGCAAAAAAAATAATCAGTATTTAACGATAAAGAATATAAAAAGAGACAACATTACCTGTTTCACGCGTATTGGACAACCAATCTCTTCCATTGCCTTTTCCCTCAAGCGCTAAAGGGTTGAACGCCCCACTAGGACGCCCACTTTGAGACTTCTCAAATAACTCATGGGCCTGGCCAAGAAACTGCGATACCATTGGTTTAAGACCATCAACCAACGCTTGACCATTCGCTTCTTCAACATGGATGGGTTCGTTAAGATCAGCCAATCCATTAGACCCCCTAAAACATTGACCAGATGAAGTAGCTTTATAACTCGATTCTTCAGATGCCTGTTTATATTGGATTTGCTCGTGTTCTTCATGGTCAATGTTCTCATCAGGGAGGAGTTCAAGATCGAATAACTTTTTTCTGACTTTTGAAGGTCTACTACACTCCACGACTTCACAATCTTTTGAACTAGTATTCCCTTTTGAACAACTTAATGGAGAATTGTTGCTTATTTCGGCTCCGAAAATGGAGGGTCTAGCACAAGTGGAGTTGGCCAATGGGAAGCTCGGTACTTGCCATTTGTCGTAGGGCTTTTGAGACGGTAAGAGACTTGAAGACGATGATGCATCATTGGAAATCCGATGCTTATGGAACTCCTTCCGTTTGACTTCTTCCATCATGTCTCTTTGTCTTTTATAAAGACGATGAAGTTCGGACACCTAATTTCTCCACAACGTTATATAAATTAGGCCTCCCAAAAAGAAAATAATCCCTTCATTTAGAAAGAAAAAAGGTCCAATTTTCACTATAAAGATTCAAACATAGTACTTTCCAAATTCATTTTCAATGCAATGTTCTTATCTCTAAAATCTTCTTTTTTGGAGTATATAATATTTATATACGGAAAATGCAACAAATAAACTCACACCCCCTCCTCACCTTTGGTGAGGTTTGAACCCCTAAATTAATCTCAAGCAGAGGTAGGTTGCGGGGGTAGAGAGACTGTTTCCATGAAGACCCCCGACTCGCAAACAAAAATTAAAAGAAACAAGAAAGCCGGCTACAGTGAGAATGTGTGCAAAGACCAACGAATATGGTTAACACAAAGGGTGTTCCTAGATATGCACCCCTATTTATGTCAGAATCGGGTCAAATCATATACAAAGTGTTGCTAAATGCACCCCTCTTTATGTTAGAATCAAGTCAAATCATACCCCGGGTGTTGCTATATGCACCCCTATTTATGTCAGAATCAGGTCAAATCATACACACTATATGCACCCCTATTTATGTCAAATTCAGTTAACACACAGGTGTGAGAAAAATAGGTTATACAAACTTGGAGAACAAATGAACAATGAGAGCACTTATATATTTAAAATGTAATGATCGACTTTTTCTAAACAAACAAGATAATTGTTGTTAATTTCAATGTATATAAATCACATAATCAATAGTCAAAGGTCAAAATTGTGAACTTTTATGGGGTGGGGGTTAGTATTAGTCAGGAGAATACCTGTTTTTTGAAGATGTCTTCATGTTCAAGCATTTTTTGCTTTAATGCATCCTTATCATACCCCTGATGTGCATCTGCAATGGTGGACCTTGGTATGAAACCGTTGTAATAATGGCCATTAGTCAAAGGATTTTCAGCGTAAAAGAGAGGCCAGCTGCTACTATTGGAATCCTCGTTAACATCCCTCATGGAGTAATACCCTTCAAAAGAGCTTTTCGACTGTACTTCTGTTCCCATACCTGTTTATTCATTAAATAAAAGTATAATCGTAAGCACCTACTTTCCACAAAATGAAATAAAGACCAAAAAGGAGGATAGAGTTATGAATTAGATCTATCTTGGTTTCACCTCCGATTCTTTTTCGCATCAAATAAATAGGGCCCACAAATACAATTTGGAAATATGAAAAATGGCAACAAATAAACTCGATTCACCTTTGAATGCAAAATACATTTCGCTAGTTTTTGGAAAAATCCATCATGATTCAAGAATCTAGCATGATCAACATATCCAAGGAGTAAAAAAAACCTAAGAAGACTAAATGACTAAATACGAGCCCTGAGAATTGCACATATACCTATATAAGCATCATTGTCAACAATGATGACGATAAAAAAAACAAAGCGTGAACGCAAACAGAACAAAGAAGTAATGGAATCCACAGCTACACATGAACTGCACTCAGCGATCCTATAGTGGACGCTGCTATAAAAACTCTTCTTTCATCCAAATCTTTTATAAATTGGTTAAAATTGTAGCACAAACCATGGCTTAAAATGATAACAAGATTTCCCATATATTTCTAAGAAATTTAATGAAGATGAAACACGTTTAAATGCTTTAATAGAATGCAAACCGAGTTAATACATTCCCACAAATGATTTAAGACATCTCATCGTAATCTTAATGCGTATAATAGTCAATATAAGTATGCATGTAATTCCTTCAACAAACCGACAAAATCAGTTGGCAATAGGTAAGAAATGCATTGCACTTTATCACTCGATATAAAACGAAAGGCAAAAACTTCGATAATAGTTGTTTAATACTCAATCTTCAAGTCTTACCCACAAGAAAGGAGT
>JAWVWS010000847.1:0-78819 GCA_033807775.1 Saussurea involucrata | reverse complement strand
ACAGCGTAAGAGAGCATACACGCTATAGTCACACACACACACACCGTGACAGCGCACCGGGCACACACAGCCCATATACGAAACAAATTCATATATTAAATGTAACATGGGACACACCCCCATTCCATAACAACGCCAGAGCATGGTCACACACATTTAAATCACACGTATAATCACAAAATTAGTCATCGCTTTAAAACAGTAACAGTTGAAAAGCACTCCGTTAGATAACATCCACACCACACACTTACTCGTCATTTTTCAGTAGAAGTAATTGAAAAGCACACCGTTTAAATGATAACCATGCCACACACTAGATCGTCACTTTATAATAAAAGCAGTTGGTAAACTCGCAATTAGATAATAATCGTCAACCACACATTTGTATAAGGTTTAGGTTCAGAAAGAATCACCTGTCGTCCTGCTTAATCCTCTTACTAGATGGATTCTCCCTTCCACTGCACCTATAAGGATACACACTACCAAAATAAGTCACCTGATTGAACTTCACACTCACACGGTTAACCCCTCGGACTAACAGATTGCACTACAGTGTCACACAACTTACTTTCCGGAAACTTTATCCGGACAACCAAAACTACCCGGACACTGCACCTCATCCGGACACCACAGAACTATCCGGACACCACACCTCATCCGGACACCACATAACTATCCGGACACTACATTATCCGGACGACACGCTATCCGGAAACACTCTACCCGGACACCAACCCGTCCGGACACCTCCCACTTTCCGGACACTAACCTGACGAATTGAGGTTTCCGGACGCGGCGATTTGTGCTAAAATCACAGAATGTGATTACATTTCGCCCTAAATCTCACCATCACTTTCAGTGATTGAATATAGGTTGCTGGTTTACATAATACTCCACTCTAAAACACCCCTTAATCCGATTTAATGAGGAAACACAAGAAATCCACAAAATCCAAGTTCTCTCCTCAAAACCCCAAAACATTTCATCCAAAACTAAAGAATAGAAGGATTAATAGTTACCTGTAGATTCTACTGATCAATTCCAAGTTTCAGCTGCTACCACTTCTTTCTCCCTTCTCAATTGAAATTGCTCTTTTCTCCTGCACTCTCTCTTCCAGCCGCATACACACACACACACACACTTGACACAATTGCTAAAAATGAGAGAATTAGGGTTTTCCTCCTCCTTATATACTTTCCTCAATAAACACCAAACTTTCAATTCTTTACATTTGGACCACATAACTCTCTTAAATTTCTAATTTCTTCCAAGATTCCCCAATTATTGACTAACAGAAAACTCAGTTATTACAACATCCACCCCTCAAAAGAATTCCGTCCCCGGAATTCCATCTTCGAACAATTCTACTATCACCCCCACACAAAATACGTCTTAGGCAGATAACACTTTCTCACATTAATTATACTGGCCACATTCCAAGGATAACAATCAATCACACGCTTTTATCACAATATCACCCTCTACTACTACCATACCAAACCAACGGTCCTTCACCCCGAGCACTACATTCGTCTACCTTCTTCTACTTCCTTCTCAAACAATATAACACGTCTCCAATGAACGGCTCACTAGAATATTTACACTTGTGACCACTCACACAAGCTAGCTTTCCTCAACACTTATACCAAACACATACACACCAGTCCACTTTCTCACACTCCCACTAGGAGTTCATGCACCCATCGGCGACGTTCTGAAAAACATTGCTCCCCACTTTCCATAACACATGCCACACTTTCTCCTTCCCATTTTCTCACTCCATCCAACCTACCGTCCCAATTACATCCAGCTAGAATGGAACGTTCCCCATCCAACATTGACCACTCTAAACACGAAATTTCAACGAGTGCTATACCTAACCAACACTTCCACCACGCTTCAAACGAGAATTTCCACTAAGTCAAACCGAAACAACACTCAATGCTTGAAACGGCCACACACTCCCCACTTCTCAACCGACATTAATCCACTCCTTTACATTTCCTTTACACCTCCGAATTGGCTCAACATTCTCAAAGATTTCGTATCTACTACGAAAATCATAAACTAGCCAACCCGAGAACATACAATTTCCTCCTTAGCTAGTCACCATTTGCCACTCCATTCTTTTACCCTCGGATAACGTTACCACATGCCATATAATCATCCCCACGTCCCCACACATAATTTTATCACATCTGAATAACTTATAAGCGAATTCCGAGCAACGACTTCCACTTATGCTCATTCCATATCGACACTAATCCACCACTTGACCTCACAGCACTCATGACCACCAGGCCTCGCCTGCTCACTAAGTATAAGTTTCCACTATCTTGTCCACACAACCCCCATACACTAGATTGCTCCAACCTTACAGTTACCACTTGACCACTAATTGGCAAAATATACCATTTCACTTCGACCCCAAATAGGTTAACCAACACTAGTGATACCAATCCATACACCTATCATTTCCCAACCACACCTGTCACTCTCCCAATACTAGAGAGCAAGCAAGCACATCTCTACCATTCTATACCTGGGTTGAAACTCTCAAGATCTCAATCCACCGACATCGGGAACTCCTAGAGTAAAGACTCATCAAAGACTAGGGACTCACCTCCAATCACTTATTTTCTTTAAGAGTCCTTAAGATTGTACTTCACACGGACACTCACTCTAAGCATTCCAAAAATGCATCTTCTAGGTAGCAACAACAATCACACCAAGAATAATTTCACACTACACACTAAGCCGTTGTCATCATGACAAGGTTAAAACTCCACACATACCATTACTCTCCACACACTATCCACCACACGCCGCACACTACTGTTACTCTCCACACACTAACACCTCCATCGACTATCAGAACAAAAGTTAGCAAGCACACGCATGCACCTGTAAATTCAAAATGACATTGGCCAGATGTGATTTGAATTTACCTTACATGAAAGTCCTCACCACCATCATCCTAGATCCTCGATGATTACGGTCCTCACTAAAGGCTTCCTATATCTCAGCTGTGTCCTTGTACTCCACAGTTTAAGTTTAGGCCCATCCGGTCACCTAAATCTCTTAAACTAGGGCTCTAATACCATTTGTAACAACCCAAAATTTAACATACAAGCTAGAAGCTACCTCTTTAGTTCATAACGCCAAAAACGGCTCAACATGGTCCCACTAACAAGATTTACAATACAGGGTTCGCGGAAATAACCCTAAATACAGCTGAGAATTCTAGCATGTCCTAAAAGATAGTTCTTCTACTCCTTCTAACCGCAAGATCTGACCCACGTCTTGCCAAACTTCTAAACTTGCTCTCGGCTCGTGGCTTACCTGAAAAGGTTTTTAGTTTTGAAAAGCGAGGGTTAGACCATGAGGTCTAGTGAGTTCCCTCCACACTAAGTCACGCCAAAATATTTCAGTTTATAAAATCAGTTATGAAAGCATTGTATAAATCATAACTAGCACACAAAATTGATATGCACCCATTGACACATGCTACTGGCACGCGCTAAAGTCACACACACCGTGACAGCGCAAACGGGCACACACGCTAAAGTCACACACACCGTGACAGCGTAAGAGAGCATACACGCTATAGTCACACACACACACCGTGACAGCGCACCGGGCACACACAGCCCATATACGAAACAAATTCATATATTAAATGTAACATGGGACACACCCCCATTCCATAACAACGCCAGAGCATGGTCACACACATTTAAATCACACGTATAATCACAAAATTAGTCATCGCTTTAAAACAGTAACAGTTGAAAAGCACTCCGTTAGATAACATCCACACCACACACTTACTCGTCATTTTTCAGTAGAAGTAATTGAAAAGCACACCGTTTAAATGATAACCATGCCACACACTAGATCGTCACTTTATAATAAAAGCAGTTGGAAAACTCGCAATTAGATAATAATCGTCAACCACACATTTGTATAAGGTTTAGGTTCAGAAAGAATCACATGTCGTCCTGCTTAATCCTCTTACTAGATGGATTCTCCCTTCCACTGCACCTATAAGGATACACACTACCAAAATAAGTCACCTGATTGAACTTCACACTCACACGGTTAACCCCTCGGACTAACAGACTGCACTACAGTGTCACACAACTTACTTTCCGGAAACTTTATCCGGACAGCCAAAACTACCCGGACACTGCACCTCATCCGGACACCACAAAACTATCCGGACACCACACCTCATCCGGACACCACATAACTATCCGGACACTACATTATCCGGACGACACGCTATCCGGAAACACTCTACCCGGACACCAACCCGTCCGGACACCTCCCACTTTCCGGACACTAACCTGACGAATTGAGGTTTCCGGACGCGGCGATTTGTGCTAAAATCACAGAATGTGATTACATTTCGCCCTAAATCTCACCATCACTTTCAGGGATTGAATATAGGTTGCTGGTTTACATAATACTCCACTCTAAAACACCCCTTAATCCGATTTAATGAGGAAACACAAGAAATCCACAAAATCCAAGTTCTCTCCTCAAAACCCCAAAACATTTCATCCAAAACTAAAGAAGAGAAGGATTAATAGTTACCTGTAGATTCTACTGATCAATTCCAAGTTTCAGCTGCTACCACTTCTTTCTCCCTTCTCAATTGAAATTGCTCTTTTCTCCTGCACTCTCTCTTCCAGCCGCATACACACACACACACACACACACTTGACACAATTGCTAAAAATGAGAGAATTAGGGTTTTCCTCCTCCTTATATACTTTCCTCAATAAACACCAAACTTTCGATTCTTTACATTTGGACCACATAACTCTCTTAAATTTATAATTTCTTCCAAGATTCCCCAAATATTGACTAACAGAAAACTCAGTTATTACAACATCCACCCCTCAAAAGAATTCCGTCCCCGGAATTCCATCTTCGAACAATTCTACTATCACCCCCCACACAAAATACGTCTTAGGCAGATAACACTTTCTCACATTAATTATACTGGCCACATTCCAAGGATAACAATTAATCACACGCTTTTATCACAATATCACCCTCTACTACTACCATACCAAACCAACGGTTCTTCACCCCGAGCACTACATTCGTCTACCTTCTTCTACTTCCTTCTCAAACAATATAACACGTCTCCAATGAACGGCTCACTAGAATATTTACACTTGTGACCACTCACACAAGCTAGCTTTCCTCAACACTTATACCAAACACATACACACCAGTCCTCTTTCTCACACTCCCACTAGGAGTTCATGCACCCATCGGCGACGTTCTGAAAAACATTGCTCCCCACTTTCCATAACACATGCCACACTTTCTCCTTCCCATTTTCTCACTCCATCCAACCTACCGTCCCAATTACATCCAGCTAGAATGGAACGTTCCCCATCCAACATTGACCACTCTAAACACGAAATTTCAACGGGTGCTATACCTAACCAACACTTCCACCACGCTTCAAACGAGAATTTCCACTAAGTCAAACCGAAACAACACTCAATGCTTGAAACGGCCACACACTCCTCACTTCTCAACCGACATTAATCCACTCCTTTACATTTCCTTTACACCTCCGAATTGGCTCAACATTCTCAAAGATTTCGTATCTACTACGAAAATCATAAACTAGCCAACCCGAGAACATACAATTTCCTCCTTAGCTAGTCACCATTTGCCACTCCATTCTTTTACCCTCGGATAACGTTACCACATGCCATATAATCAAACACAAACATCCTAGCTAGCTCTTTATGATCCGAGTCCTTTCTTAGACACGACACATTTTCTTACTGACTGGTATAGTCTACACTCACTCCGCTTGTGTTACACACCTTGTCCTTCTATGGACCCTCCTCACCTCGTAAATAGAACGCCTATTCAACAACAACAGTCTCTTACTAATTTAACACCTCTACAAGATATTCTATCAACTTACACTCATCTGGTTTGAGTCTTCGGCCTCGACCATCATACACCGTTGCCGACTTCAACAACAAAAGACACTCTTAACTACTTCCTTAACCTATCCTTTAACATGAGTTCCTTACGGAGCCTAATCCTTCCACATATCATAATCACCTTTATAATCTGTCTCCCTCCTTTCGACACCTTCTCATGTAACGACAACATTACAAGCTCACCTCGAAGCTCATATTCCTACGCCATAGACATTTCATTCTTCCTCACCACACTACTCATAACGAGTTGCTAAAACCATCACCTTGAAGGCTTCAATTCCTTCCTCCGGTCACAACCGTCCCTTGACAAATGTACTTCCGGTTACCGAGCCAGGGTTCAAGCCCTCATACAACCGATACTATAATCCACTACTGACTCTACCACGGTTCATATTTCCTCTTGAACACCAATACTAAAACTACATACGTTCTCCCTTGACTTGACCAACGCCTCTCCGCTCTCGGAGTTCTTCCTTAGCTTAAGACGTAATACTCTACGACCTAGTGGGTTCATAGCCTTCATGCATGACAATACAGTAAATAAATCTTTTCGCACATTTCATCATTTTAAATAAACAACGTTTGGGAAACATTTGGGTACACATGACCCCATCACTCTTATAAATTCAAAACCCTGCACAACGATTCGAGAATCGTTGGCATGCATCTTCCCGTGAACCTCAATCTTGCTCAATCCGAACAATGTTATTACGAGAGTAATATATTGCATGAAAATCTTTTCGTATGAGACAATTCTGAAAGAATTACCGGCACAAAGTAAACCAGCCGGTTCTCACACTCAATTGTATGATATCAAAAGGTCAATCAGCATTTTGGTTATAAGTGAATTGCAGGTAACCATTTTCTTGACCATTTTTGTAACAATTTAACTTATCATTAAAAGTGTGGAATACTTTGCAAATCGTTAACCTCAAAATTTCAATGTGCGACGTACTGAAATCGCTTTTTCTTTAAACGTGCACTCGTACAAGCTGACTCATTTTGTTCAAAGTTGACATTTACATTTTTATTTTAAATCGTGAAAATTTCATATTACATAAAAGAACGCCATGTATGAGACTCTATTTGCAATAGAAGGCTACTCACTCAACGAGGTCAACCGCTTTACTCACGCAACTTATCCTTGATACTCCACTTACGACCAAGGGTCGCCCTCTCGGTCAAGCACTAACTTGATGTACATGCGTTCCACATCTCACTTACTCAACCATTTCACACTATTTTCGCTTTGATCGACTACCTCACTTTCTACTCCTACATGCTTTCAATTCACTATCTTATTCCATTTGTCTTGCCAATGAAAAGCTCGACTAAAAAGTCAGGGCTCCATTGATACTTTCAAGGTTTTGACACTGTTCTATCTTACCATCCCAACTGATCTATCCCATGATTTCCATAAGTAGGACTCTCCCGAAACTGGAGTCTTACTCAAACTCAAACATTCATCCTCTCCGAATCCACGAAGAGCTACCTCTAGACGACTCATAACATTCTTTACAATGTTTATTCTCTACGATGTCTACATACATCACATCATAATGACTCTTACACGACACTTTCCCAAGCAATGGAGCTCGGTCTATCCCTCAGGGATCTTGCTGACCAATTCCTCAACGTTCTCCCAGCCATAGCGCTAAACTGAAAGAAACCGATAGTTAATCCTTGCTAGACGTGACACAACAAATTTGCTATAAGTAAGGTATTGTAAGCACGCACATGTACCTGTAAGTTCGTAATTACACTGGCCAGGTGAAATCCCAAACTTACCTTACACGTTTGTCCTTGGCACCTTATTCCTAAGCGCATTTATAGTGATCGTTCCTAGAGGCAATCCTATGTCTCGGCTGTGTTCCTCATCTTACAGTTTAAGTTTAGGCCCGAATGGTCACCTAAATCCCTTAAACTAAGGCTCTGATACCATTTGTAATGTCCCAAATTCTTAAACACGCAATATCATAAAATAAGCATTTGAATTACATAATTAATCTTGTCTTTACGTCATTACAAAAACATACTAAGCAAACAATGACAGCGGAAGTCTCTAAACCCACAGCCGAGTACTAACTGTAGGCATCATAAGCAAAAATCTGGAGTTGCTCTAATCTCCAAGTCTTTCTTGTCGTCTTTCCTAGTTCTTACTAGAAGAACTGATTGTGCGCTTACCTGAAAATGGTTTAGTTTTGAAAGCGAGGGTTAGACCGAAAGGTCTAGTGAATTCCCTCCGAAAACAACATGTAAAACAGTTGGAACACATTTATCAATAAACTATAATGCATCATCATTCATGGTACTGCACTGTGTGTGGATCACATAAACATTTCGCGATCAGAGTTCCATTAGGTTCCCTTCTCGCCCTCCTTGGAGCCCACTCGAACTCCCCTCTACCGGATAGGAGGGAAACAAATTCCAACCTACCGGCCTGTCATACATATCCAAGGGATCCTCAGATCCCGAGGACCTCTCTCTGACCCCACAGTGCAGACCGACACCACATAGCATACAGGTACGTTCATGAAAACATGTAAGTTAAAATATTCATACGTCATGTCTTTCATTTCTTCATGCCAAACATTTCATTTAATAAAACAGATACGTTCGTGAAAATCAAGCAATCAGTTCATAACATTTCATGCTCGGTAAAACCATAATCCGTTAAAACATTTATCACTTTGCGTTGAAAAAAGGGTTTAGGGAACTCACCTGATAGCAAATTCTTTCCTTAACTTGTAGTCTTGCACCGACCGTTCACCTAATAATTAATTTATAAATTTATTAGGTTTAACTCAATATCTGATTCTACGTTCTCCTCTTAACCCTAACTTAAATAAATAATCAAGATTATCCTCTTCATATTGGGCCTTAAATCTTTTAACCCAAAACAAACCTAAGCCCAAATCAACCACGCGGCCCAACTATCAAATCGGCCCAACACTGGAACAACCAAGGTTTGCGCCACCCTAAGATTTGCGCCAGCGCCTATGGCGCAAACTGGACTTTGCGCCAGCGCCTATGGCGCAAACTGGACTTTGCACCGACCTGGTTTCTTTCTCACTGTTCATACGCAGGTCTTAGAACAAGGGCAAAATACTCTGGTTCAGTTGGTTCAAATGCTAAACTAACTCTTCATCAAACATTTACCCATAACAACTAACATTAAAGTTAACTTAAATTCCATTTATCCCTTTAACCTTCTTAATCTGTGCTCTTCCCATCGAAATGGTTAGCAAAGATTTACAACTCTCAAAACCCAACTATTAGAATATGAAGAACACATAGAAATTTAATCTACCCATCTGTTTAATTCTCCTTTCATTCTTAAATCGTTTTCCAAAAGAAGAAGAAGTTTGCCATAACCTAAATAACATAAATGGAATGATTACATGAATGAATCCTTGACACCAAATGAGAAGTTCCATGCTGAGCTCTTCTTCTTCCTTTCTTCTTCTCGCCGCCGCATACACACCAGACCCAACACTGATTTTGGGAACAATGGAGGCTGCCCTAGGGAAATGTGCCCTTTTATACCCCCTTAAATTGCAATTAGGTCCTTACTAAAACTTTCCTTCTTCACAGATTTTCCACAAGACTCTCATATTTATAAAAGAGAAACCGAGTTGTTACATTACGACTAACATCGAGTTGTGCTTGAACGCCAACTAAACAATTACGCGAGTTGTGCTTGAACTCCAACTAAACGATTTCCCGAGTTTTGCTTGAGCACCAACTACACGATTTACCAAGTTTTTCTTAGGTGCGTACTATTTGTGTGATTATTCAAAAGTCATATATAAACTCATTTTATTGTATTATTACAATGACATGGATTATCTCATTAGACCGCATGGTCTAACCCTCATGTTGTTTAAAAAAATATGTAATTGGAGATAACAAAGGTGTGTTAATTCACGTGTTCGGTTTGAGCAATTTTAATCGTTAAGACTTGAGAGAAATATTTGGACCCAAGGTGAATTTTATTTTAACCATTTTCAAACCGAAATGCATATATTGACGAATGTTTATCGTTTAAAGGTTACGTCCTATTGGTATGATTGGTTTACAATTGATAATCGTGATTGCGATAATTGTTACATGTGAATTGTTATTATTACGTTTAACATGATTATTGATTCATGGATTAAAGAGACTTACACAACAGAAACTCATGTGTGTGTGAGACTGTAATGGTCCATAAGGGGTGTATATATATATGTATCTCATAAATATGTTTCGGTGTGGTGAGCCACTGCCGACATTAATCGCGGTCTTATCAGAGTGTGTGTGTTTATGCTCGCAAATATGTTTCGTGTAATACGCCACCGTTGATATTGCCTTTAGTCTTATAGGGGTGTGCGTTATTTTGAAAAGCGACCGTTGAGATTTGTCACCTTGGGCGCGATGTAGTACTAGTTGGCTACTTGATGCTTAATTGATTTAATGACTTTTTGTGAAATGACTTTTACTAACTATTTCTCTAATAGGGATCGCTCACTAAACCTTATGGTCTAACTCTCATTTTGTTTTAGAAATATATATATATATATATATATGCATTTAAGGTGAATCTTATATAGGGATGGCTAGCTTGGGAAAAAAGTAGTTGATAGTGGATTCAATTACCGGTTCGCTAGTATTGATCGGGTTGTTTATAGTTTGTTATCATTTTGGGAGATCATAGATCGGCCAAGATAACTAAACATAGAATACAACTAAAAAAATAATCTAAATATTTAACTATGCGTAAGTTTGGGATTTAACACGAACATATAAATTTTATTGTCATTCTTAAAAAAATGAGGCATGTGAGAATAGAGAAAATAACTTTTATTACGAGATAAAAAAGAGTTATAAGCCTTTATAACAATCGTCGTATTACTCCTGGTAACAAAAACATTTATTTGTTGGATATGGTATGCAATACCCATAATGAAAGCCCTCCCTCTCACAATGTTGCACGCAATCTGACTTATCTTCGCATGATCTAATGAAGACCTCCTTCGAATGTGCTGTAAAATACTGTACACAATTAGCTTGGTAGTAAAATAAAAATATAATTTTATAAGGTAGAGACATAAATAGAATAAGAAGAAATGTAATGCAAAGAATCGCATCACAAACAATAAAAGTATTGTAAAATTCTAGCATGCTAAAATTATATTGAATAATTGTTGTGCAAATCAACCATGAGAACAGTTTATATTTCAATATAGAAAAACATTCAGCTGTTAGTGTGCACACAATATCCAAACCTAAAACTGTTTATGTTAAGAAAATGCAAAAGAAACTGAATTATGGATACAATACTCAATGAAATAGGTAAAATTGTTTTGTTCATAAAATATCACCACGATCTGAATCATCCATACATTCTCGAACAAAAATAGGTGGTAGGGAGAGCGGAGCACATGCGTTTATTGGAGTGTGTACGTATATCTAAGATTTTTTTTGGGCAATTTTAAAGAAAAATATATTAGTTTGAATTTATATATAAGCTACTAGAAGAGTATATTCGTATGAATAGAAGCAAATTCAAATATATAACATGGTAAAGGCATAAAAAACAAACCTAAAACAGAGGTACACGTAATACAAATAACAATCATCACAAGCAACACAAATGTTGCAACATTCTTGCTTGCTAAACCCATATGACGTTCCACCAATTTTTGATCAAAGGTTGTAAGGATTTGTAGAAAATAGGTCTTCAAACGTGTTTGGTAAATTATGAGTCTACAAACCACCCTTAAGTAGTTTCTCAAATTTCGAATTGGTTAAAAGCTCATAAATGCAAATATGCTTGAAATAATGTTAATAACTAATATATTCGAAACATCACCATTAATTTTCTTGTCTTCCTTCCTTTCTAATATTGACTTGATATTTAAGGTTGAACAAAGTATGATTATTGAATGAAAAAAGAACTGCTAAATTAAGGCAATTGTGGTAACAATATATTGTAATTGGTTTGTTAAACAACTAAATATGTAACAACACCGCTCTCGGTGTGACAAACACAAAATCTTACTATGAGAATATAAGTACGATAAATATAACAATATATAATAAATATAGTTTTATTGAAGTAATTTATAATATAATAGTAAAAACATACATTGAAAAATATTAATAATATCTTAACATGAAATATTAACATCTATTGGCATTAAAATGTTATAACACAACATGAGAATGTTAAATTAAGTTATCATAAGCTAAAATAAATTAACATATGCTAACATCTTACCTTATATATGTGAATATCCGCGAACAAAGTATTTTCTACGCTTCCTATTAAATTTTGATTTCTTACCAGAAACGGACCATATATATAGAGTGGAGGGTTCAAATAAGAAATCAAAAAATGTTGACAAGATGGGGATATATATCAACATTTATATAAGATTTTCAATTTCCAACCTGAGTATATTCATATAACATGTATCATGTAATTCCATACAAAACAAATCACAATGGGCTACACATTGGGTCTCAGACATCAAAAATATACAACAGTCTAAAGGTTGTTAGAAACAAATCACATTGTGCTCGAGTGCCAGCTTTACGACTAACATCGAGTTGTGCTTGAACGCCAACTAAACAATTATGCGAGTTGTGCTTGAACTCCAACTAAACGATTTCCCGAGTTTTGCTTGAGCACCAACTACACGATTTACCGAGTTTTTCTTGGGTGCGTACTATTTGTGTGATTATTCAAAAGTCATATATAAACTCAATTTATTGTATTATTACAATGACATGGATTATCTCATTAGACCGCATGGTCTAACCCTCATGTTGTTTAAAAAAAAGTAATTGGAGATAACAAAGGTGGGTTAATTCACGTGTTCGGTTTGAGCAATTTTAACCGTTAAGACTTGAGAGAAATATTTGGACCCAAGGTGAATTTTATTTTAACCATTTTCAAACCGAAATGCATATATTGACGAATGTTTATCGTTTAAAGGTTACGTCCTATTGGTATGATTGGTTTACAATTGATAATCATGATTGCGATAATTGTTACATGTGAATTGTTATTATTACGTGTAACATGATTATTGATTCATGGATTAAAGAGACTTACACAACAGAAACTCATGTGTGTGTGAGACTGTAATGGTCCATAAGGGGTGTATATATATATATATATATATGTATATGTATCTCATAAATATGTTTCGGTGTGGTGAGCCACTGCCGACATTAATCGCGGTCTTATCAGAGTGTGTGTTTATGCTCGCGAATATGTTTCGTGTAATAAGCCACCGTTGATATTGCCTTTATTCTTATAGGGGTGTGCGTTATTTTGAAAAGAGACCGTTGAGATTTGTCACCTTGGGGGCGATGTAGTACTTGTTGGCTACTTGATGCTTAATTGATTTAATGACTTTTTGCGAAATGATTTTTACTAACTATTTCTCTAATAGGGATCGCTCACTAAACCTTATGGTCTAACCCCCATTTTGTTTTAGAAATATATATATGCATTTAAGGTGAATCTTATATAGGGATGGCTATGTAACGTCCCAAATTTCTTAACAGGCAAACAACCATAAATAAGCATTCGAATTACATAAAACCTTGTCTTTACATCATCAATAATTCATACTAAACAAAATTGACAGCGGAAGTCTCTAAATCCACAGCCGAGAGCTATTCTATAGTCATCATAGCCAAACCTTAAAGTTACTCTAAGCATCAAGTCCTTCTTATCGCCTCCTAGTTCTTACTTGAAGAACCCTTAACATGCTTACCTGAAAATGGTTTGATTTTGAAAGCGAGGGTTAGACCAAAAGGTCTAGTGAATTCCCTCCGGAAACAACATGTACACAGTATAAAATCATTTATAAAAATATCATCGTAAACCTTAACATAACATCAGGCATGGTACTACACTGTATATAGGATCACATAAACATTCTGCGATCGGGGCCCAATGGACTACCCTCTCGCCCTCAACCGGAGCCTACGCAAACTCCCCTTCCCGGAGCTTACGCAGACCCCCCTTTCTACTCGAAATAGGAGGAAACGGATTCCAACCTACCAGTCTGTCATAAACATCCAAGGGATCATCAGACCCCGAGGATCTATCTCTGATCCTACAGTGTAGACCGACTCCACATAGCACGTCATTCATTTCATAAAACATGCACCTTCAAAACCTTAGTAAATCGTCATTCTCAGTTCATCAAGTACAATACATTTTCTCAAGTAAAATAGGTATTTCATGGAAAACATGCGTAACGGTTATAAACATCTCATGCTCGTAAATGAAACCATAATCAGTCAAAATCATGTAACACTTTAAGTCGTAAAAGGTTTAGGGAACTCACCTTGCTTGACGTACAACGCACTTCTTAAATACTTCCAAGCTAACCCAAACGAACACCTAAGGCAATAGATTCACATCAGATAACCAGTTCACCCTTCTGTCCGGAGAACTCAATCCGGACACATATATTTTCCGGATACAGCATTGTCCGGACGTAACACTTTTCCGGATACAACACTTTTCCGGACACAACACTTATCCGGACGCTAGACTTATTCGGACGCTAGACTTATCCGGGCAAAGCTACCCGGACACTAAGCTTATCCGAAGACTTCAGCTACCCGGATACTAAGAAACACCCGGACACCCTCACGGGGCACTTACTCGGACACTTGCAACATATCTGGACACCACTGAACACTACCGAACACTACCGAACACTACCGAAGACTACCGAACACTACCGAACACTACCGAACACTACCGAACACTACCGAACACTACCGAACACTACCGAACACTACCGAACACTACCGAACACTGGTGTCCGGAAAACGCGACTGTTCGAACTTAACAAGTCTAAAACTGATTTATACTTCGATTTTTGCCATTAAGTCGATTAGATATATACAAGGGTTCATCCACCCATCCTCAAATACTCACTTAATCCATTTACAACCCCTTAAATCGGTTTATTAAGACAAAAACCCATAAAACACATTTTTAAGGAAAAGTGAGTGAAAGCTCATTGAATCTCCACATTCAGACTTAAGAATCCAGACTAATTAAGAAAGGAATACTACAACAACAAGGAACACGAATTTAGAAAGGATTACCTTGTTGATTTCTTCTCTCTTTTGATTTCTTTCTCCCAAAAACCCCTTTCTCCTTCTCTTTTCTTCCCTAGCCGCCAACACCACCAAGAATAGCTGAAAATCAGCTAACCCTAGGGGGTTGTGCCCTTAAATACTCTCTCTCAAATTTCCATTTTGGTCCTCCAAGTATACTTCCATTCTTTAGACAAATGACACTAAACTTTCATATTTTCTACAAAAGAACCAGTTGTTACAACACTCCCTCCTTAAAAGAATTCCGTCCCCGGAATTCCTTATTGGAAAAGATGTGGGTATCATGCCCACACCACAAATGACACTCCCCCAAGGTAAAGCCACTCCTGACTCAGTCAACCACCTCAATAGATTCGAAACATGGAACATTGGATGCATTCCCTTCAGATCTTACGGTACTCTAACTCGCAAACTACTGTTCCTATTCAATCGGTCTTAACCATAGAAGAATAAATAAGGCTTCTCAAGCACCTTTACATCCCAAAAGGAGGAACCTGGCGGAATCCTCCACTACCACACGAGATTCATCTACTAAGAAACGGTCACTCACTTGACAGTTTGGCACAGGGCCAACCCTGTACATCCCGACAACTCACAACCCCGAGTTCCTTCATCGTATCACAAATCACTACCTTGCACCACCTAACAATCGTCTAAGCAGATACATTTCCTATATCTCGGACCACATAGACCGCAGTTCGACAATCATCCCTCATATCCTCACCACTTCACCACTCCATACTTATATGTAACTAAGAGTAGGAACCTCCAACCCATTGCTGAAGTGTCCACCTACTCGAATTAAACTTATCCTGAAACACAACCATTCCTCGCTAATTGCCACGTTCGTTCAATCATAAAAAAACATAACTCCGGTTATCTCACCCAACTGGGAGGAGTAACCATGATCACACCATACTATTCTCACTAGCTTAATCACTACACGACCAATTCGTTTAAACATTTCTCACAACGTCACTAACTTAATTCATTCAGTTGTCTCATCCACTTCTTTCCTGTAAAAAATCAAACACAATACCCTTCCTCAATACTCTTTCCAACAGTTCGCACGCTTATCAATGACAATCTACACAACACTGCACCTTTCGGCGTTACTGACAAGTTTACTACTTCCAACTTACTCACTTATTCCGACATACTATCTTCACCTCCCCACGTTAGCGTGGAGCATTGCCCACCGAGCATTATTTGACCCTCTCTCCCGACCTTTCCACATGCTGGTATCGCTTTCTCAATACTCACATAACCAAACAGTTGCACCAAGATCTTATCTTAAGGCATTCAACCAAGCCGTCTTGAAACAAGACCATTGTTCGACGTCACTACACATTCTTTAATCTCCAACTTTTACCTTCTCAGACATTTCATTCACAAATAAGCAACAATCCACATTCTTTAAGGATTTCACATCTATCCCACCACATTTTGACTAACACAACCCTCGTCCTCTTTAAACTTCCAATGACCCCAAAGTGTGTTTCTTAGTAACGTCCCCTATTCACTCTAATAATCCACCCCCTTGGATTCCCTATTACAAACGGATCTATTAACTCAGGAACACCCCGAAACTCGGGTTCCACAATTCTTTCGATTAACCACCAAGATCATAAAATCAGACAGATGTATATATACCGTCAACCCGGCTTTCTCACTTAGATTTACCTTAAATAATTCTTTAATAATCAGTGTGTTAATCTCAATAACACCTTCCCAAGAATTGTAACACATCCTGTAATAACAAATGAAGTCATTACTTAACAAATCTATAAAATTTTAATCAACCAACCAAAGGCTTATACCTCTATCATGACATTTCAAATCAACTAATGATCATACTACCACTCTGACCCATAATCATCATCATGTCGATCCTTAAACATAACCAAAATTTCCAACTATTTCCTTCTAGGATCATTCCCTCACGCATAAGGAACAATTTTCATTCTATAACGATTTCTCATCTACTATACTACAGCTTGACTAATCTATTCTTCATCTTCTTTAAACTTACTCTGCCTTCAAGAATATACTTAACAACATACATAACCACAAAGCTTGGTCTCACAACTGGGCAATCACCCAATTCTGCCCCGACATTCCATTCCGATAACAGTCAAAATAACACCAACTTACAAACCACGTACTTCAACAACTGGAATTACAAAACGTACACTCTACCCGAAATCCCAAAAAGGACTTCTTTCTAATCCTTCATCTTTCTAACATCGCTTTACTACATCACCGGCTGACACATATATCTTGGCAATTGAAGCTACTATTCGTTCGTACATCCACCACTCCTATCATCACACTACCGACCAAGTCTCTCATGGTCATTCGTACACAATTCACCCTTTCCTTCATATTCTCCTGTATACTACAAACGAGTCTGTCTCGCTACTTAGTTCTCTCCCAACTTGTTGAACTATGACTCTCGAGTTCTCACTTAGCTCAAACACAAACATCCTACCTAGCTCTTTATGATCCGAGTCCTTTCTTAGACACGACACATTTTCTTACTGACTGGTATAGTCTACACTCACTCCGCTTGTGTTACACACCTTGTCCTTCTACGGACCCTCCTCACCTTGTAAATAGAACGCCTATTCAACAACAACAGTCTCTTACTAATTTAACACCTCTACAAGATGTTCTATCAACTTACACTCATCTGGTTTGAGTCTCCGGCCTCGACCAACATACACCGTTGCCGACTTCAACAACAAAAGACACTCTTAACTACTTCCTTATCCTATCCTTTAACATGAGTTCCTTACGAGACCTATTCCTCCCTACACATCATAGTTAACTTTATAATCTGTCGCCCCTATTTCAAAACTTACTCATGTAACATCAATCTTACCAGCTCCCTTCGAAACTCATGGCCCACATCGTGGACCTTTCATTCCTGCCTCACAACACTACTCATAAAGAGTTGCTAAGACCAATACCTTGATGACTCCTAGTCCTTCCTCCGGACACCATCGCCCCTCGGCAACTGTGTTCTCAGTCATCGAGCAAAGGTACAGACCCGCATACACCTGACACTAAAATCCGTTCCCGACTCTTCCAAGGTCCAACTCTCCCCTTAAACACAAATACCAAAACTACATACATTCTCCCTTGACTTGACCAACGCCTCTCCGCTCTCGGAGTTCTTCCTTAGCTTAAGACGTAATACTCTACGACCTAGTGGGTTCATAGCCTTCATGCATGACAATAAAGTAAATAATTCCTTTTACCCATTTTATCATTTTAAATAAACAACATTTAGAAACAACTCGGGTACCCGTGACCCCGTCACTCTTATAACTTCAAAACCCTGCACAACGATTCGAGAATCGTTGGCATGCATCTTCCCGTGAACCTCAATCTTGCTCAATCCGAACAATGTTATTACGAGAATACTATATTGCATGAAAATCTTTTCGTATGAGACAATTCTGAATGAATGACCGACACAAAGTAAACTAGTCGGTTCTCACACTCAATTGTATGATATCGAAAGGTCAATAAGCATTTTGGTTATAAGTGAAATGCAGGTAACCGTTTTCTTGACCATTTTTGTAACAATTTAACTTATCATTAAAAGCGTGGAATACTTTGCAAATCGTTAACCTCAAAATTTCAATGTGCGACGTACTGAAATCGCTTTTTTTTCTTTAAACGTGCACTCGTACAAGCTGACTCATTTTGTCCAAAGTTGACATTTACATTTTTTTAGCTTAAATCGTGAAAATTTCATGTTACATGAAAGAACGCCATGCATGAGACTCTATTTGCAATAGGAAGCTACTCACTCAACGAGGTCAACCGCTTTACTCACGCAACTTATCCTTGATACCCCACTTACGACCAAGGGTCGCCCTCTCGGTCAAGCACTAACTTGATGTACATGCGTCCCACATCTCACTTACTCAACCATTTCACACTATTTTCGCTTTGATCGACTACCTCACTTTCTACTTCTACATGCTTTCAATTCACTATAAGTATCTTATTCCATTTGTCCTGCCAATGAAAAGCTCGACTAAAAAGTCAGGGCTACATTGATACTTTCAAGGTTTTGACACTGTTCTATCTTACCATCCCAACTGATCTATCCCATGATTTCCATAACTAGGACTCTCCCGAAACTGGAGTCTTACTAAAACTCAAACATTCATCCTCTCCGAATCCACGAGGAGCTACCTCTAGACGACTCATAACATTCTTTACAACGTTTTATTCTCTACGACGTCTACATACATCACATCATAATGACTCTTACACGACACTTCCCCAAGCAATGGAGCTCGGTCTATCCCTCAGGGATCTTGCTGACCTATTTCTCCACGTTCTCCCGGCCATAGCGCTAAACTAAAAGAAACCGATAGTTAATCCTTGCTAGACGTGACACAACAAATTTGCTATAAGTAAGGTATTGTAAGCACGCACATGTACCTGTAAGTTCGTAATTACACTGGCCAGGTGTAATCCCAAACTTACCTTACACGTTTGTCCTTGGCACCTTATTCCTAAGCACATTTATAGTGATCATTCCTAGAGGCAATCCTATGTCTCGGTTGTGTTCCTCATCTTACAGTTTAAGTTTAGGCCCGAATGGTCACCTAAATCCCTTAAACTAAGGCTCTGATACCATTTGTAACATCCCAAATTTCATAACAGGCAAACAACCATAAATAAGCATTCGAATTACATAAAACCTTGTCTTTACATCATCAATAATTCATACTAAACAAAATTGACAGCGGAAGTCTCTAAATCCACAGCCGAGAGCTATTCTATAGTCATCATAGCCAAACCTTGAAGTTACTCTAAGCTTTAAGTCCTTCTTATCGCCTCCTAGTTCTTACTTGAAGAACCCTTAACATGCTTACCTGAAAATGGTTTGATTTTGAAAGCGAGGGTTAGACCAAAAGGTCTAGTGAATTCCCTCCGAAAACAACATGTACACAGTATAAAATCATTTATAAAAATATCATCGTAAACCTTAACATAACATCAGGCATGGTACTACACTGTATATAGGATCACATAAACATTCTGCGATCGGGGCCCAATGGGCTACCCTCTCGCCCTCAACCGGAGCCTACGCAAACTCCCCTTCCCGGAGCTTACGCAGACCCCCCTTTCTACTCGAAATAGGAGGAAACGGATTCCAACCTACCAGTCTGTCATAAACATCCAAGGGATCATCAGACCCCGAGGATCTATCTCTGATCCTACAGTGTAGACCGACTCCACATAGCACGTCATTCATTTCATAAAACATGCACCTTCAAAACCTTAGTAAATCGTCATTCTCAGTTCATCAAGTACAATACATTTTCTCAAGTAAAATAGGTATTTCATGGAAAACATGCGTAACGGTTATAAACATCTCATGCTCGTAAATGAAACCATAATCAGTCAAAATCATGTAACACTTTAAGTCGTAAAAGGTTTAGGGAACTCACCTTGCTTGACGTACAACGCACTTCATAAATACTTCCAAGCTAACCCAAACGAACACCTAAGGCAATAGATTCACATCAGATAACCAGTTCACCCTTCTGTCCGGAGAACTCAATCCGGACACAGCTATTTTCCGGATACAGCATTGTCCGGACGTAACACTTTTCCGGATACAACACTTATCCGGACACAACACTTATCCGGACGCTAGACTTATCCGGATGCTAGACTTATCCGGGAAAAGCTACCCGGACACTAAGCTTATCCGGAGACTTCAGCTACCCGGATACTAAGAAACACCCGGACACCCTCACGGGGCACTTACCCGGACACTTGCAACATATCCGGACACCACCAAACACTGGTGTCCGGAAAACGCCGTTGTTCGAACTTAACAAGTCTAAAACTGATTTTTACTTCGATTTTTGCCATTAAGTCGATTAGATATATACAAGGGTTCATCCACCCATCCTCAAATACTCACTTAATCCATTTACAACCCCTTAAATCAGTTTATTAAGACAAAAACCCATAAAACACATTTTTAAGGAAAAGTGAGTGAAAGCTCATTGAATCTCCACATTTAGACTTAAGAATCCAGACTAATTAAGAAAGGAATACTACAACAACAAGGAACACGAATTTAGAAAGGATTACCTTGTTGATTTCTTCTCTCTTTTGATTACTTTCTCCCAAAAACCCCTTTCTCCTTCTCTTTTCTTCCCTAGCGGCCAACACCACCAAGAATAGCTGAAAATCAGCTAACCCTAGGGGGTTGTGCCCTTAAATACTCTCTCTCAAATTTCCATTTTGGTCCTCCAAGTATACTTCCATTCTTTAGACAAATGACACTAAACTTTCATAGTTTCTACAAAAGAACCGGTTGTTACAGGCTAGCTTGGGAAAAAAGTAGTTGAGAGTGGATTCAATTACCGGTTCGCTAGTATTGATCGGGTTGTTTATAGTTTGTTATCATTTTGGGAGATAATTGATCGGCCAAGATAACTAAACATGGAGTACTTTTTGACTTAACCAACTAAAAAAATAATCTAAATATTTAACTATGCGTAAGTTTGGGATTTAACATGAACATATAAATTTTATTGTCATTCATAAAAAAATGAGGCATATGAGAATAGAGAAAAATACTTTTATTATAAGATCAAAAAGAGTTATAAGCCTTTATAAAAATCGTCGTATTACTCCTGGTAACAAAAACATTTATTTGTTGGATATGGTATGCAATACCCATAATGAAAGCCCTCCCTCTCACAATGTTGAACGCAATCAGAATTATCTTCGCATGATCCAATGAAGACCTCCTTCGAATGTGCTGTACAATACGGTACACAATTAGCATGGTAGTAAAATAAAAATATAATTTTATAAGGTAGAGACATAAATAGAATAAGAAGAAATGTAATGCAAAGAATCGCATCACAAACAATAAAAGTATTGTAAAATTCTAGCCTGCTAAAATTATATTGAATAATTGTTGTGCAAATCAACCATGAGAACAGTTTATATTTCAATATAAAAAAACATTTAGCTGTTAGTGTGCACACAAAATCCAAACCTAAAACTGTTTATGTTAAGAAAATGCAAAAGAAACTGAATTATGGATACAATACTCAATGAAATATGTAAAATTGTTTTGTTCATAAAATATCACCACGATCTGAATCATCCATACATTCTCGAACAAAAAATAGGTGGTAGAGAGAGCGTAGCACATGCGTTTATCGGAGTGTGTACGTATATCTAAGATTTTTTTTTGGGCAATTTTAAAGAAAAATATATTAGTTTGAATTTATATATAAGCTACTAGAAGAGTATATTCGTATGAATAGAAGCAAATTCAAATATATAACATGGTAAAGGCATAAAAAACAAACCTAAAACAGAGGTACACGTAATACAAATAACAATCATCACAAGCAACACAAATGTTGCAACATTCTTGCTTGCTAAACCCATATGACGTTCCACCAATTTTTGATCAAAGGTTGTAAGGATTTGTAGAAAATAGGTCTTCAAACGTGTTTGGTAAATTATGAGTCAACAAACCACCCTTAAGTAGTTTCTCAAATTTCGAATCGGTTAAAAGCTCATAAATGCAAATATGCTTGAAATTAATGTTAATAACTAATATATTCGAAACATCACCATTAATTTTCTTGTCTTCCTTCCTTTCTAATATTGACTTGGTATTTAAGGTTGAACAAAGTATGATTATTGAATGAAAAAAGAACTGCTAAATTAAGGCAATTGTGGTAACAATATATTGTAATTGGTTTGTTAAACAACTAAATATGTAACAACACCGCTCTCGGTGTGACAAACACAAAATATTACTATGAGAATATAAGTACGATAAATATAACAATATATAATAAATATAGTTTTATTGAAGTAATTTATAATATAATAGCAAAAACATACATTGAAAAATATTAATAATATCTTAACATGAAATATTAACATCTATAGGCATTAAAATGTTATAACACAACATGAGAATGTTAAATTAAGTTATCATAAGCTAAAATAAATTAACATATGTTAACATCTTACCTTATATATGTGAATATCCGCGAACAAAGTATTTTCTACGCTTCCTATTAAATTTTGATTTCTTACCAGAAACGGACCATATATATAGAGTGGAGGGTTCAAATAAGAAATCAAAAAAATGTTGACAAGATGGGGATATATATCAACATTTATATAAGATTTTCAATTTCCAAGAAATTAAAGACAAAATACGTAAATACTAACAAAATATAACAACCTGAGTATATTCATATAACATGTATCATGTAATTCCATACAAAACAAATCACAATGGGCTACACATTGGGTCTTAGACATCAAAAATATACAACAGTCTAAAGGTTGTTACAAACAAATCACATTGTGCTCGAGTGCCAGCTTTACGACTAACATCGAGTTGTGCTTGAACGCCAACTAAACAATTATGCGAGTTGTGCTTGAACTCCAACTAAACGATTTCCCGAGTTTTGCTTGAGCACCAACTACACGATTTACCGAGTTTTTCTTGGGTGTGTACTATTTGTGTGATTATTCAAAAGTCATATATAAACTCATTTTATTGTATTATTACAATGACATGGATTATCTCATTAGACCGCATGGTCTAACCCTCATGTTGTTTAAAAAAAATGTAATTGGAGATAACAAAGGTGGGTTAATTCACGTGTTCGGTTTGAGCAATTTTAACCGTTAAGACTTGAGAGAAATATTTGGACCCAAGGTGAATTTTATTTTAACCATTTTCAAACCGAAATGCATATATTGACGAATGTTTATCGTTTAAAGGTTACGTCCTATTGGTATGATTGGTTTACAATTGATAATCATGATTGCGATAATTGTTACATGTGAATTGTTATTATTACGTGTAACATGATTATTGATTCATGGATTAAAGAGACTTACATAACAGAAACTCATGTGTGTGTGAGACTGTAATGGTCCATAAGGGGTATATATATATATATATGTAACAACCCGTTTCTGTCAAGTGCATAGTTTGGTGGCCAAAGTGGAAGAAATGGAAGTTTTATTCAAGGGGCTGTTTTGAAATTGTGGGAGCTATAAAAGGGACCAGATCCCTAGGGTTACTAATCATTTGTTTTTGTGAGCGGCTGAATACTGGAAGAGAAGGAACGGTGAAAGGAGGGCTGGGATTGCGATTTCTTGTGGAAGAGGCTCTACCAGGTAAGGAATCTAAATTCCCTATTACTCTCCATGTAATATGATAGTTAGATAAATCGTATTCCAGACTGTATTCCATATTTTAGCGGGGTTGTGGATAAGAACACTGTGGAGAGTTTTAGCTCTCGATTGGGATTGTAATCTAATGAAAATCCTTGGGCTAGGAATTTGTGTTGTCTAAGGAGTACAATAGAACGATTTGGGTAAGAGTGTTGTGTTAAAATCTCAGCTTACTGGACTCCCTAGGAAGAAATCGAGTATGGAAGCGGTTAAGGTTCGTCCCTGTTCGGTACCGAGAGTCGGCATACCGGGAGTCGGTACCGGGAGTCGGCATACCGGGAGTCGGCGGACCGGGAGTCGGTACCGGGAGTCGGCATACCGGGAGTCGGCAGACCGGGAGTCGGTACCGGGACTCATGGGTTGCTGGGACGAAGCTTGTTGGGCCAAAGAATATGTGGGCCGAGAGATGCTCCGGTGGACTTAGAATTTGCTAGGGCTTAGCATGCTTTTAAAAGAGATCCGTTATGGAGTAATGATCCAAATTTATTTTAGAGACCGAGCAAGAGAGAGACTTATGATCATAATTGAGTGGCATCTAATTAATTTATAATTATTAACTAGGTGTACGGACGGAACGAGATACGAGGTTAGAAAGGAGTTGCTATCAGGTGAGTTCCCTAAACCCTTTTTACGACGCGAAGTGATAAATGTTTCTTTTACTGAGTATGGTTTATCGAGCATGAAAAGTATGATTTGATTTGCATGATTTTCACGAATGATCTTATCTTAAACGAAAGAGGTGTTTAGCATGACATTATGAAAGATATGATTTATGAAAAATATATTTTACATGTTTGCATGAACATATGTGTACACTATGTGGAGTCGGTCTGCACTGTGGGATCTAAGAGAGGTTCTCGGGGTCTTAGGACTCTTGGTTATGTATGATAGACCGGTAGGATGGAATTTGTTTTCATCCTATTCGGTAGAGGGGGATCCGCGGGGATTCCAAGTGGCGAGAAGGGAGTCTGCTGGGGCCCTGATCGCAATATGTTATGTGATCCACAACACAGTGCAGCACCATGTATGATGATATGTTACAGATTATTTATAAGTCTTTCAAATGTTTTCCAACTGTTTAAATGTGTTGTTTTTGGAGGGAATTCACTAGACCTTTGGTCTAACCCTCGCTTTCAAAACTAAACCATTTTCAGGTAAGCGCGTAACAGGTCCTTCCAAATAAAAACTAGGGAAGGAGACAAAAGAGGCATGGAGCTTAGAGAGACTCCAGTTTTGGATATGGTAGTTCAGATAGTGCTCGGCTGTGGAATGTAGAGACTTCCGCTGTCAATTTTGCCTAGTTTAGCTCATTGGAGTTTTAAAAGACAAGTTTATTTATGTAATTCGAATACCTATGTTATGTTATCGTATGATTATGAAGTTTGGCACGTTACAATATATGTATCTCATAAATATGTTTCGGTGTGGTGAGCTACTGCCGACATTAATCGCGGTCTTTTCAGAGTGTGTGTTTATGCTCGCGAATATGTTTCGTGTAATAAGCCACCGTTGATATTGCCTTTATTCTTATAGGGGTGTGCGTTATTTTGAAAAGCGACCGTTGAGATTTGTCACCTTGGGCGCGATGTAGTACTTGTTGGCTACTTGATGCTTCTTAATTGATTTAATGACTTTTTGCGAAATGATTTTTACTAACTATTTCTCTAATAGGGATCGCTCACTAAACCTTATGGTCTAACCCTCATTTTGTTTTAGAAATATATATATATGCATTTAAGGTGAATCTTATATAGGGATGGCTAGCTTGGGAAAAAAGTAGTTGAGAGTGGATTCAATTACCGGTTCGCTAGTATTGATCGAGTTGTTTATAGTTTGTTATCATTTTGGGAGATCATTGATCGGCCAAGATAACTAAACATGGAGTACTTTTTGACTTAACCAACTAAAAAAATAATCTAAATATTTAACTATGCGTAAGTTTGGGATTTAACATGAACATATAAATTTTATTGTCATTCATAAAAAAATGAGGCATATGAGAATAGAGAAA
Source organism: Saussurea involucrata (assembly GCA_033807775.1). Classification (NCBI taxonomy): domain Eukaryota; kingdom Viridiplantae; phylum Streptophyta; class Magnoliopsida; order Asterales; family Asteraceae; genus Saussurea; species Saussurea involucrata. The sequence goes on along the minus strand of JAWVWS010000847.1, from coordinate 52,410 downwards.
AATACTTTTATTATAAGATCAAAAAGAGTTATAAGCCTTTATATAAATCGTCGTATTAATCCTGGTAACAAAAACATTTATTTGTTGGATATGGTATGCAATACCCATAATGAAAGCCCTCCCTCTCACAATGTTGCACGCAATCCGAATTATCTTCGCATGATCCAATGAAGACCTCCTTCGAATGTGTTGTACAATACCGTACACAATTAGCATGGTAGTAAAATAAAAATATAATTTTATAAGGTAGAGACATAAATAGAATAAGAAGAAATGTAATGCAAAGAATCGCATCACAAACAATAAAAGTATTGTAAAATTCTAGCATGCTAAAATTATATTGAATAATTGTTGTGCAAATCAACCATGAGAACAGTTTATATTTCAATATAAAAAAACATTTAGCTGTTAGTGTGCACACAAAATCCAAACCTAAAACTGTTTATGTTAAAAAAATGCAAAAGAAACTGAATTATGGATACAATACTCAATGAAATAGGTAAAATTGTTTTGTTCATAAAATATCACCACGATCTGAATCATCCATACATTCTCGAACAAAAATAGGTGGTAGAGAGAGCGGAGCACATGCGTTTATTGGAGTGTGTACGTATATCTAAGATTTTTTTTGGGCAATTTTAAAGAAAAATATATTAGTTTGAATTTATATATAAGCTACTAGAAGAGTATATTCGTATGAATAGAAGCAAATTCAAATATATAACATGGTAAAGGCATAAAAAACAAACATAAAACAGAGGTACACGTAATACAAATAACAATCATCACAAGCAACACAAATGTTGCAACATTCTTGCTTGCTAAACCCATATGACGTTCCACCAATTTTTGATCAAAGGTTGTAAGGATTTGTAGAAAATAGGTCTTTTTCGAATCGGTTAAAAGCTCATAAATGAAAATATGCTTGAAATTAATGTTAATAACTAATATATTCGAAACATCACCATTAATTTTCTTGTCTTCCTTCTTTTCTAATATTGACTTGATATTTAAGGTTGAACAAAGTATGATTATTGAATGATAAAAGAACTGCTAAATTAAGGCAATTGTGGTAACAATATATTGTAATTGATTTGTTAAACAACTAAATATGTAACAACACCGCTCTCGGTGTGACAAATACAAAATATTACTATGAGAATATAAGTACGATAAGTATAACAATATATAATAAAAATAGTTTTATTGAAGTTATTTATAATATAATAGAAAAAACATACATTGAAAAATATTAATAATATCTTAACATGAAATATTAACATCTATTGGCATTAAAATGTTATAACACTGTAACAACCCAAATGCTAGCAAGTTTGAAAGTTTAGTGGCCAAAATGAGAAGAATGAAAGTTATTCTTTGGGACAAAATTTCAATTTGTGAAATATATAAGTATGGGCCAGATCCCTAGGGTTGGCACTGTGATGATCTTTCTCTGCATTCGTTTGGCGGCTGAAAGGGAGATAGGGACGAGAAGGAAGGGATTTCAGTATTTTCTCCTACAAGAGAGCTTCTATCTGGTAAGGAATCGTCCCTCTTTTGTAGTTGATACATGTATGCTTGCTGAGTAGAGAAGTTGCTATTCTTTTTCTCCTTGTCTAAGTAGTAAGAACTAATTTAAGGGCAGTTGGGTGTAATCCTTTTCAGATATTTCAAATGACTATTTTTGTTATGAAATGGAAGGTATTAGGGTGGGTTTATCGCTTATTACCCTTGGTAAAAGATTGTTAGAAAGATCGTGTAGCGATTAGACCGATTATTGTGTAGCATTAAGTTCTGTTCAAAATCGCCGATTGCGGGACTAGTGTGATTGCGGGACTTGATGAGAGTCCCGGTGTCGAGTTGCTTTAGGTCCCGATATTGTGTTGCCCGGTATCCTCTTTCTTAACTAAGTCCCGGTATGGTGTGTGGGTTTAAGTCCCGGTATCGTTTGTGTGTGCATGTCCCGGTGTGGGTGTGTGTGCATGTCCCGGTATATAAATGGAATTCGGTAATGAAAGCTAATTGGACCGAATTGTCCAACAGCTAAGGAGTGTGTGTGCTTGGGCCAACTGGGAGTATTGGAGGTCACGCGGGCCTTTGCCAATTAATTATTTGGCACATGTTTCTCCACTAAATCCCTCCATATGGTTTTAAACCATAATTCAAAGGGGACGTAAGTTTGTCCTACCTGGCGAGATGTTTTTGTAGTTAAGATGAAATCCAATTTTGGATGATCACTTGTACCAGAAGGTTGTATTCGGTTGTGGGCTCAAAGTTTTTTTTAGTGATCCATAGTTATTTTAGAGGTCGGGTTAAGAAGAGAAATTTAGGATTTAAAATTTAGTTGTATCTAATTAATTTATAAATTATTAATTAGGTGTACGGTCGGTACGAGGCACGAGGCTAGAAAAGGATTTGCTATCAGGTGAGTTCTCTCGACCCTTTTTATGACGTACTGTTTTTACTGAAATGGTTCCTTTATCGAGCATGATTTGAATTTATAAAAGCTATGCATGTATTCATGAGTTGCATGATTGTTTACCAATGAATGATGTTTAAGGTTTTCATGCACGTGGTTTCAAATGTATGTGTATGCTATGTGGGGTCGGTTACACGGTGGGGTCAGGGTACCTTGGGATCTCTGATCCCTTGGGGCAGATGGAGGATTAGCTTGTAGGTTGGAATTTGTTTTCTCCTACATGAAGGAACGAGGAGTCCATTTGGATTTCGGCGTAGGCGAGAGGGTGCCCGTCAGGCCCCAATCGGTTTAGCTTATGCAAACCCCAGAACCCTGTGTTAACCTTGTATGATGGAAATGTGACGCATAAGAGTTCTTTTATACGTGAAATGAATTTATTCTATATTACATGTTTTATGGAGGGAATTCACTAGACCTTTTGGTCTAACCCTCGCTTTTCAAAACTAAACCATTTTCAGGTAAGCAAGTAGCAAGAGGCTCAATAAAAGAGCAAGAGCAAGGTAGAGTACAAGTACAGTTAGAGACAGTGCCAGTGCCACTTGTAATAGTTAGATTATTCTCAGTTGTGTATAGGTTGTTTCCGCCAACCTTCGTTTGAGATTGATGTAAAGAGAATTTTTGGGACCCGATTTTGTAATGTTATGACTTAATGCTAAGATTATTCAGATAGAATTTTTGGGATGTTACAAATGGTATCAGAGCCATAGTTTAAGGGATTTAGGTGACCGGATGGGCCTAAACTTAAACTTGGGAGTAGAAATCACAATTGAGAATCAGGAAATGCGTTAGGAGGGCACTAATGTTGATACAAGAAATGCGTTAGGAGGACACTGTTATAGAGATAGGACTAATAGGGTAATGAGGACTGTCATGTAAGGTAAGTTTGAAATTCCACCTGGCCAGTGAAATTACAAACTTACAGGTACGTGTAGGTGCTTAACCTACCTTATTATTGCGAAGTGGTAGTCAGAAGCTAGTGTTTATGTCGTGTTCCAGTACTTTAGAATGTCAGCAAGATCCTTGAGAGGTAGACTGAGACCCCTTGTTGGGGAAGTTTCTTGAAAGGTCACTCATGATGTGATGTATGTATACATCGTAGTGAAGAAATGTTGTATAGAATGTTATGAGTCGTCTAGAGGTAGCTCTTCGTGGATTCGGAAAGGATGAATGTTTGAGTTTGGATGGGGCTTCTGTTTCGTGAGAGTCCCAGTTCTAGAAATCTTGGAATAGATCAGTCAGGATGGTAAGGAAAGACCGTGTCGAAATCTTGAAAGTGTGAAGGGAGCTCTGATTTCTTAATGGAGCTTTTCAATGGCAGGGTAAATGAAATAAGATACCTATACTGAAATGAAAGCATGTAGAAGTGGAAAGTGAGATAGTCGATCAAAGCGAAAGTAGTAGGAAGTGGTAGAGTAAGTGAGATGTAGAACGCATGTTCAACAAGTTGTTGCATGACCGAGAGGGCGACCATTGGTCGTTGGTAAAGTGTCAAGAATAAGCTGCGTGAGTAAAGCGGTTGACCTTGTTAGGGTGAGTAACCTTCAATTGCAAATAGAGTCTCATGCATGGTGTTCTTTTATGTAACATGAAATTTTCACGATTTAAAATAAAAATGTAAATGTCAACTTTGAACAAAATGAGTCAGCTTGTACGAGTGCACGTTTAAAGAAAAAGCGATTTCAGTACGTCGCACATTGAAATTTTGAGGTTAACGATTTGCAAAGTATTCCACACTTTTAATGATAAGTTAAATTATTACAAAAAGGTCAAGAAAACGTTTGTCAGCAAACTTTTAAAATCAAAATGAGTTTAAACTTTTAAAATCAAAATGAGTTTAAACTTTTAAAATCAAAATGAGTTATAAAATACTTTTATTATAAGATCAAAAAGAGTTATAAGCCTTTATAACAATTGTCGTATTACTCCTGGTAACAAAAACATTTATTTGTTGGATATGGTATGCAATACCCATAATGAAAGCCCTCCCTCTCACAATGTTGCACGCAATCTGAATTATCTTCACATGATCCAATGAAGACCTCCTTCGAATGTGCTGTACAATACCGTACACAATTATCTTGGCAGTAAAATAAAAATATAATTTTATAAGGTAGAGACATAAATAGAATAAGAAGACATGTAATGCAAAGAATCGCATCACAAACAATAAAAGTATTGTAAAATTCTAGCATGCTAAAATTATATTGAATAATTTTGTGCAAATCAACCATGAGAACAGTTTATATTTCAATATAGAAAAACATTCAGCTGTTAGTGAGCACACAAAATCGAAACCTAAAACGGTTTATGTTAAGAAAATGCAAAAGAAACTGAATTATGGATACAATACTCAATGAAATAGGTAAAATTGTGTTGTTCATAAAATATCACCACGATCTGAATCATCCATACATTCTCGAACAAAAATAGGTGGTAGGGAGAGCGGAGCACATGCGTTTATTGGAGTGTGTACGTATATCTAAGATTTTTTTAGGCAATTTAAAAGAAAAATATATTAGTTTGAATTTATATATAAGCTACTAGAAGAGTATATTCGTATGAATAGAAGCAAATTCAAATATATAACATGGTAAAGGCATAAAAAACAAACCTAAAACAGAGGTACACGTAATACAAATAACAATCATTACAAGCAACACAAATGTTGCAACATTCTTGCTTGCTAAACCCATATGACGTTCCACCAATTTTTGATCAAAGGTTGTAAGGATTTGTAAAAAATAGGTCTTCAAACGTGTTTGGTAAATTATGAGTCAACAAACCACCCTTAAGTAGTTTCTCAAATTTCGAATCGGTTAAAAGCTCATAAATGCAAATATGCTTGAAATTAATGTTAATAACTAATATATTCGAAACATCACCATTAATTTTATTGTCTTCCTTCCTTTCTAATATTGACTTGATATTTAAGGTTGAACAAAGTATGATTATTGAATGAAAAAAGAACTGCTAAATTAAGGCAATTGTGGTAACAATATATTGTAATTCATTTGTTAAACAACTAAATATGTAACAACACCGCTCTCGGTGTGACAAATACAAAATATTACTATAAGAATATAAGTACGATAAATATAACAATATATAATAAAAATAGTTTTATTGAAGTTATTTATAATATAATAGTAAAAACATACATTGAAAATGTAATAACCCAAATTTCTAGTACGTAATGAAAGCTTAGTGGCTAAAGTCTAAGAAATTAAAGATAAGTTAAGGGGGCCTTTGTACAATTTGTGAAAGATATAAAAGGTTGCCAAAACCCTAGAAACCTCTTGTGTGTGTGTTTGTGTTTTGGTGGCTAGAGGAAGAAGAAGGAAGAGAAGAGAAATCAAATGGAGAATCAGTTTTTGGGAAGTAACCATTGCAGGTAAATTCATATAGAACACTTCTTCTTTGCTAATTCGTGATCTCTCTTCTGTGTGTCTAAGATTTGGGGGTGAAATCCTAAGGGTTATGGTATTTCTTCTTTAAAACAATCCCTAAAGGAGTAAAATGGGGTTTTGGTTGATAGAAATCGTTTTAGAGGTTTAAAGTGGAAATAAATGGGTGTTTATGGTTAAGGGATGAACCCAAGTGTTTGTCTAATCAAGCCTATATCAAAAACCTCGATTCTAATCATTTTGGGAAGTTGGGTTTTCCCAGTTTGCAGGTTCCGGACGTCGCCCCATCCGGATAGTAATGTCCGGACAGTGGGGGTTTCCGGATGGTGCTCATAGGTATCCGGTTGTCGAGGGTTTCCGGGTGAGTTTCAGTTCCGGTTTCCGGATGTGATGTCCGGAAAGTGTGTGTATCCGGTAAGTGTAGTTATCCGGTAAGAGTTATACGGTAAGTGTAGTTATCCGGTAAGTGTAGTATCCGGTAAGAGTTGTCCGGAAAGTAAGTGTATCCGATAAGTTAAGTCTGGATAGTGTCCGGAAGGTTGGTATTAGGGTCTGAGCAGTTGATATTTCATCTATTTCTCAGGTAACCCGATTGTAAGTCAGAAGTAAAGTAAAGCAAGATGTTAAACGCATCAGGTGAGTTTTTCTAACTAAAATACGTGATTTTACGTGTTTTTCCAAAGAAAGTGATTATGTGAAAATGTCATGTTATTTACATGATTTTTACGTGAATGAAAGTTTAATATTTTACCGATCATGATGTGTTTACGAGCATGATTTATTTACAAGCTTTTACGTATGTTTTCCCATGAAAAGTATGTTTTAAGGAAAAGATTATTCAGCAAGGTGAAATGAATTATAAAGTGTTAAACAGATTTCATGTTTATGACGAGCTATGTGTATGTTATGTGGAGTCGGTCTGCACAGTGGGATCTGAGTACCTCGGGATCCGATGATCCCTTGGGCTGTTATGAGTAAGCTTGTAGGAGGGAATTCATTTCCTTCCTACTCGAATATATGAGTAAGCTTGTAGGAGGGAATTCATTTCCTTCCTAATCGGATAGGTGAGTAGCTTGTAGGAGGGAATTCGTTTCCTTCCTACTCGGATATGTGATGTGATCCTTAAACACTGTGCAGTACCATGATTGAATGATACTGTGAAGAATGTTAATGTGTTTTATAAAATGATTTTTTTTATAATGTTGATGTATGCTGTTTACGGAGGGAACTCACTAGACCTCATGGTCTAACCCTCGCTTTTCAAAACTAAAACCTTTTCAGGTAAGCACATAATAGGAGTCTCAAGTAAGTGAGCAAGCGCAAGATAGAGTACTGATGCAGTTAGAGACAGTGCCGGTGCCACTTGTAGCAGTAGTTGTTCTCAGTTGTGTATAGGTTGTTTCCTCCAACCTTAGTTTGTGAATGATGTAACGAGATTTTGGGACCCATATTTTTAAATGTTATGATTTAATGATATGTATGGCCTGTTGTGTTTTAGGATGTTACAAATGGTATCAAAAGCATAGTTTAAGGGATTTAGGTGACCGGATGGGCCTAAACTTTAACTTTGGAGTAGAAATCACAACTGAGAATCAAGAAATGCGTTAGAAGGGCACTATTGTTGATATGGGAAATGCGTTAGGAGGGCACTATAGTAGATATAGGACTAATAGGGTACCGAGGACAGTCATGTAAGGTAAGTTTGGGATTTCACCTGGCTAGTGTAATTGTGAACTTACAGGTACATGTATGTGCTTGCCCTACCTCATTATTCCGAAGTGGTAGTCAGAAGCTAGTGTTTATGTCGTGTTACAGTACTTTAGAATGTCAGCAAGATCCCTGAGGGATAGACTAAGACCCCTTGTTGGGGAAGTTTCATGATAAGTCATTTATGATGTGAGGTACGTATACATCATAGAGAAGAAATGTTGTATAGAGCGTTATGAGTCATCTAGAGGTAGCTCTTCGTGGATTCAGAGAGGAAGAATGCTTGAGTTTGAGTAAGACTCCTGTTTCGGGAGAGTCCCAGTTCTAGAAATCATGGGATAGATCAGTCGGGATGGTAAGAAAGGACTGTGTCGAAATCTTGTAAGTGTCAATGGAACTCTGAATTCTTAATCGAGCTTTTCAATGGCAGGGTAAATGAAATAAGATACCTATAGTGAAATGAAACCATGTAGAAGTGGAAAGTGAGATAGTTGATCAAAAACGAAATAGTATGAAAGGGTTGAGTAGGTGAGATGTGGAAAGCGTGTTCAGCAAGTTATTGCATGACCGAAAGGGAGACCATTGGTCGTAGGTGAAGTGTCAAGGATAAGTCGCGTAAGTAAAGCAGTTGACCTTGTTAGGGTGAGTAGCCTTCAATTGCAAGTAGAGTCTCATGCATGGCGATCTTTTATGTAACATGAAATTTTCACGATTTAAGTTAAATGTGTAAATATAATTTTTGATCAAAAATGAGTCAGAATGTGCACGCGTATGTTTAAAGAAAAAGGGTGATTTCATTCGCGTTGCACATTGAAATTTTGAGCTTAACGATTTGCAAAATATCCCACTCTTTTCATGATAAGTCAAATTTGTCGCAAAAGGTCAAGGAAATGGTTACCTGCAATTCATTATAACCAAAATGCTTCTTGACCTATTGATATCATACAAATGAGTGTGAGAACCGACTGGTTTACCTTGTGTCGGTAATTCTTTCAGAATTGTGTCATATGAAAAGATTTTCATGCAATATATTACTGTCGTAATAACATCGTTCGGATTGAGCAAGAGTGAGGTTCACGAGAAGATGCATGCAAGCGATTCTCGAATCGTTGTGCAGAGCAGTGAAGTTATAATAGATATGGGGTCATGTGTACCCAAATTGTTTCCAATTGTTGTTTATTTAAAAAGGATAAAATGTACGAAATGATTTATTTACTGCGTCGTCATGCATGAAGGCTATGAACTCACTAGGTCGTAGAGTATTACATGTTAAATTAAGGAAGAACTCCGAGAGTGGAGAGGCGTTGGCCAAATCAGGGTATGACGTTTGTAGTGGTGGTATGTGTTTAAGAAGAAACTTGGACAGTGGAAGAGTCAGAAGTGAATTATAGTGTCGATTGTATGAGGGTCTGTACCTTTGTTCGGTAACTAGAAGTACGGTTGTCGAGGGACGGTTGGGCCCAGGGGAAGGAGTAGAAGTCATCAAGGCGTTGGTATTAGCAACTCGTTATGAGTAGTGTTGAGAGGCAGAAGCGAAATGTCCACGGTGTTGGATATGAGTTTTGAGGTGAGCTTGTAATATTGATGTTACAGGAGTAAGTTCAGAAATGAGGGAGACGTATTATGAAGTGATTATGATACGTTGGTAGGATTAGGTCCTGTAAGGGAACCCATGTTAAAGAATAGGTTAAGAAAGTAGTTACAGGTCGACTATTAGCGTTAAAGTCGGCAACCGTACAAGATGGTTAAGGCCGAAGGCTTGAACCAGAAGAGCGAAAGCTGATAGAACACCTTGTGGGGGTGCTAAGTTAGTGAGAGACCGCTGTTGTGGAATAATCGTTCTATTTACGAGGTGTGGAGGGTCCATACAAGGATAAGGTGTGTAGCACAAACGGAGTGAGTGTAGACTGTATCAGTCAGTAAGGAAATGTGCGGTGTCAATGAAAGGGCTCGGATCGCAGATAGCCAGCAAGAACGATTATGTTTGAGTTAATTGGGAACTCGTGAGTTATAGTTCGACAGATTGAGAAAGGACTAAGTAGCGAGATAGACTCGATTGTGTATACGGGAGGATGTGAAGGCAAGTTCGAATTGTGTGAATGATCATGAGAGATTTGGTATGCAGTGTGATGTTATGGGCAAAGAGTGCAAGGAGGTGTAGTGACAGTAATTGTCAAGCTAAATGTGCCAGCTAGTGCTGTAGTGATGTGATGTTAGAGAGAGAGAAAACATCGGATAGAAGCCTTTTGGGGGTTTCGGATGAGGTGTACGATTTGTTTACCAGATTGTTGGAGCACGTAGGTGTAAGTTGACATCATGGTATGATTATGTTCGGAATAGAATGACGGAGTGGTGGTGGGTGGTTACCCAAAGGAGAAACCAAGTGTTTTTAGTTGTAAGAGTCGCTAAGTAAGCATATTTTTAGGATCATTGGAAGTTTAAAGAAAATGATGGGGGTGTTAGTCAAAATGGAGTGTAGTAGATGCGAAATCCTTAAAGAATGTGAGTTGTTTCTTATGTGTGAAAGAATTGTTCGAGGAAGTAAAGGTTGGAGATCAAAAAAAAATGTGTAGTGACGTCGAACACTAGTGTTGTTTCAAGACGAATTGGTTGAATGCCTTAAGTTAGGATATTGATGCAACTGTTTGGTCATGTAAGTAATGAGAAAGTGTTATCGACATGTGGAAAGGTCGGGAGAGAGGGACAAGTAATGTTTGGTGGGCAGTGCTCCACGCTAACGTGGGGAGGTGAAGATGGTATGTCGGAATAAGTGAATGAATTGGAAGAAGTAATGCCGAAATGTGTAGTGTTGTGTTGATTGTCACTCGTAAGTGGGCGAACTTTTGGAAAGAGTATTGAGGAAGGGAATTGTGTATGACTTTGTACAGGAAAGAAGTGGATGAGACAACTGAATGAGTTAAGTTAGTGACTTTGTGAGAAATGTTTAAACGAATTGGGCGTGCAAGTGATTAAGCTAGTGAGAATAGTATGGTGTGACCATGGTTGGAATTATGTTTTATATGACTGAACGAACGTGGAAATCAGCAAGGAATGGTTGTGTTTCAGGATAAGTTAATTCGAGTAGGAACAGTAGCCTGCGAGTTAGAGTACCGTAGGAACTGAAGGGATTGCACCCAATGTTTCATATTTCGTATTTAATGCGGTGGTTGACTGAGTCAGAAGTGGCTTTACCTTGGGGAAGTGTCGGTTGTGGTGTGGGCAAGATACCTGCATCTTTTCCCAATAAGGAATTCTGGGGATGGAATTCTTTTAAGGGGGAGTGTTGTAATAACCCAAATTTCTAGTACGTAATGAAAGCTTAGTGGCTAAAGTCTAAGAAATTAAAGATAAGTTAAGGGGGCCTTTGTGCAATTTGTGAAAGATATAAAAGGTTTCCAAAACCCTAGAAACCTCTTGTGTGTGTGTGTGTTTTGGTGGCTAGAGGAAGAAGAAGGAAGAGAAGAGAAATCAAGTGGAGAATCAGTTTTTGGGAAGTAACCATTGCAGGTAAATTCATCTAGAACACTTCTTCTTTGCTAATTCGTGATCTCTCTTCTGTGTGTCTAAGATTTGGGGGTGAAATCCTAAGGGTTATGGTATTTCTTCTTTAAAACAATCCCTAAAGGAGTAAAATGGGGTTTTGGTTGATAGAAATCGTTTTAGAGGTTTAAAGTGGAAATAAATGGGTGTTTATGGTTAAGGGATGAACCCAAGTGTTTGTCTAATCAAGCCTATATCAAAAACCTCGATTCTAATCATTTTGGGAAGTTGGGTTTTTCCAGTTTGCAGGTTCCGGACGTCGCCCCGTCCGGATAGTAATGTCCGGACAGTGGGGGTTTCCGGATGGTGCTCATAGGTATCCGGTTGTCGAGGGTTTCCGGGTGAGTTTCAGTTCCGGTTTCCGGATGTGATGTCCGGAAAGTGTGTGTATCCGGTAAGTGTAGTTATCCGGTAAGAGTTATACGGTAAGTGTAGTTATCCGGTAAGTGTAGTATCCGGTAAGAGTTGTCCGGAAAGTAAGTGTATCCGATAAGTTAAGTCTGGATAGTGTCCGGAAGGTTGGTATTAGGGTCTGAGCAGTTGATATTTCATCTATTTCTCAGGTAACCCGATTGTAAGTCAGAAGTAAAGTAAAGCAAGATGTTAAACGCATCAGGTGAGTTTTTCTAACTAAAATACGTGATTTTACGTGTTTTTCCAAAGAAAGTGATTATGTGAAAATGTCATGTTATTTACATGATTTTTACGTGAATGAAAGTTTAATATTTTACCGATCATGATGTGTTTACGAGCATGATTTATTTACAAGCTTTTACGTATGTTTTCCCATGAAAAGTATGTTTTAAGGAAAAGATTATTCAGCAAGGTGAAATGAATTATAAAGTGTTAAACAGATTTCATGTTTATGACGAGCTATGTGTATGTTATGTGGAGTCGGTCTGCACAGTGGGATCTGAGTACCTCAGGATCCGATGATCCCTTGGGCTGTTATGAGTAAGCTTGTAGGAGGGAATTCATTTCCTTCCTACTCGAATATATGAGTAAGCTTGTAGGAGGGAATTCATTTCCTTCCTAATCGGATAGGTGAGTAGCTTGTAGGAGGGAATTCGTTTCCTTCCTACTCGGATATGTGATGTGATCCTTAAACACTGTGCAGTACCATGATTGAATGATAATGTAAAGAATGTTAATGTGTTTTATAAAATGATTTTTTTTATAATGTTGATGTATGCTGTTTACGGAGGGAACTCACTAGACCTCATGGTCTAACCCTCGCTTTTCAAAACTAAAACCTTTTCAGGTAAGCACATAATAGGAGGCTCAAGTAAGTGAGCAAGCGCAAGATAGAGTACTGATGCAGTTAGAGACAGTGCCGGTGCCACTTGTAGCAGTAGTTGTTCTCAGTTGTGTATAGGTTGTTTCCTCCAACCTTAGTTTGTGAATGATGTAACGAGATTTTGGGACCCATATTTTTAAATGTTATGATTTAATGATATGTATGGCCTGTTGTGTTTTAGGATGTTACAAATGGTATCAAAAGCATAGTTTAAGGGATTTAGGTGACCGGATGGGCCTAAACTTTAACTTTGGAGTAGAAATCACAACTGAGAATCAGAAAATGCGTTAGAAGGGCACTATTGTTGATATGGGAAATGCGTTAGGAGGGCACTATAGTAGATATAGGACTAATAGGGTACCGAGGACAGTCATGTAAGGTAAGTTTGGGATTTCACCTGGCCAGTGTAATTGTGAACTTACAGGTACATGTATGTGCTTGCCCTACCTCATTATTCTGAAGTGGTAGTCAGAAGCTAGTGTTTATGTCGTGTTACAGTACTTTAGAATGTCAGCAAGATCCCTGAGGGATAGACTAAGACCCCTTGTTGGGGAAGTTTCATGATAAGTCATTTATGATGTGAGGTACGTATACATCATAGAGAAGAAATGTTGTATAGAGCGTTATGAGTCATCTAGAGGTAGCTCTTCGTGGATTCAGAGAGGAAGAATGCTTGAGTTTGAGTAAGACTCCTGTTTCGGGAGAGTCCCAGTTCTAGAAATCATGGGATAGATCAGTCGGGATGGTAAGAAAGGACTGTGTCGAAATCTTGTAAGTGTCAATGGAACTCTGAATTCTTAATCGAGCTTTTCAATGGCAGGGTAAATGAAATAAGATACCTATAGTGAAATGAAACCATGTAGAAGTGGAAAGTGAGATAGTTGATCAAAAACGAAATAGTATGAAAGGGTTGAGTAGGTGAGATGTGGAAAGCGTGTTCAACAAGTTATTGCATGACCGAAAGGGAGACCATTGGTCGTAGGTGAAGTGTCAAGGATAAGTCGCGTAAGTAAAGCAGTTGACCTTGTTAGGGTGAGTAGCCTTCAATTGCAAGTAGAGTCTCATGCATGGCGATCTTTTATGTAACATGAAATTTTCACGATTTAAGTTAAATGTGTAAATATAATTTTTGATCAAAAATGAGTCAGAATGTGCACGCGTATGTTTAAAGAAAAAGGGTGATTTCATTCGCATTGCACATTGAAATTTTGAGCTTAACGATTTGCAAAATATCCCACTCTTTTCATGATAAGTCAAATTTGTCGCAAAAGGTCAAGGAAATGGTTACCTGCAATTTATTATAACCAAAATGCTTCTTGACCTATTGATATCATACAAATGAGTGTGAGAACCGACTGGTTTACCTTGTGTCGGTAATTCTTTCAGAATTGTGTCATATGAAAAGATTTTCATGCAATATATTACTGTCGTAATAACATCGTTCGGATTGAGCAAGAGTGAGGTTCACGAGAAGATGCATGCAAGCGATTCTCGAATCGTTGTGCAGAGCAGTGAAGTTATAATAGATATGGGGTCATGTGTACCCAAATTGTTTCCAATTGTTGTTTATTTAAAAAGGATAAAATGTACGAAATGATTTATTTACTGCGTCGTCATGCATGAAGGCTATGAACTCACTAGGTCGTAGAGTATTACATGTTAAATTAAGGAAGAACTCCGAGAGTGGAGAGGCGTTGGCCAAATCAGGGTATGACGTTTGTAGTGGTGGTATGTGTTTAAGAAGAAACTTGGACAGTGGAAGAGTCAGAAGTGAATTATAGTGTCGATTGTATGAGGGTCTGTACCCTTGTTCGGTAACTAGAAGTACGGTTGTCGAGGGACGGTTGGGCCCAGGGGAAGGAGTAGAAGTCATCGAGGCGTTGGTATTAGCAACTCGTTATGAGTAGTGTTGAGAGGCAGAAGCGAAATGTCCACGGTGTTGGATATGAGTTTTGAGGTGAGCTTGTAATATTGATGTTACAGGAGTAAGTTCAGAAATGAGGGAGACGTATTATGAAGTGATTATGATATGTTGGTAGGATTAGGTCCTGTAAGGGAACCCATGTTAAAGAATAGGTTAAGAAAGTAGTTACAGGTCGACTATTAGCGTTAAAGTCGGCAACCGTACAAGATGGTTAAGGCCGAAGGCTTGAACCAGAAGAGCGAAAGCTGATAGAACACCTTGTGGGGGTGCTAAGTTAGTGAGAGACCGCTGTTGTGGAATAATCGTTCTATTTACGAGGTGTGGAGGGTCCATACAAGGATAAGGTGTGTAGCACAAACGGAGTGAGTGTAGACTGTATCAGTCAGTAAGGAAATGTGCGGTGTCAATGAAAGGGCTCGGATCGCAGATAGCCATCAAGAACGATTATGTTTGAGTTAATTGGGAACTCGTTAGTTATAGTTCGACAGATTGAGAAAGGACTAAGTAGCGAGATAGACTCGATTGTGTATACGGGAGGATGTGAAGGCAAGTTCGAATTGTGTGAATGATCATGAGAGATTTGGTATGCAGTGTGATGTTATGGGCAAAGAGTGCAAGGAGGTGTAGTGACAGTAATTGTCAAGCTAAATGTGCCAGCTAGTGCTGTAGTGATGTGATGTTAGAGAGAGAGAAAACATCGGATAGAAGCCTTTTGGGGGTTTCGGATGAGGTGTACGATTTGTTTACCAGATTGTTGGAGCACGTAGGTGTAAGTTGACATCATGGTATGATTATGTTCGGAATAGAATGACGGAGTGGTGGTGGGTGGTTACCCAAAGGAGAAACCAAGTGTTTTTAGTTGTAAGAGTCGCTAAGTAAGCATATTTTTAGGATCATTGGAAGTTTAAAGAAGATGATGGGGGTGTTAGTCAAAATGGAGTGTAGTAGATGCGAAATCCTTAAAGAATGTGAGTTGTTTCTTATGTGTGAAAGAATTGTTCGAGGAAGTAAAGGTTGGAGATCAAAAAAAAAATGTGTAGTGACGTCGAACACTAGTGTTGTTTCAAGACGAATTGGTTGAATGCCTTAAGTTAGGATATTGATGCAACTGTTTGGTCATGTAAGTAATGAGAAAGTGTTATCGACATGTGGAAAGGTCGGGAGAGAGGGACAAGTAATGTTTGGTGGGCAGTGCTCCACGCTAACGTGGGGAGGTGAAGATGGTATGTCGGAATAAGTGAATGAATTGGAAGAAGTAATGCCGAAATGTGTAGTGTTGTGTTGATTGTCACTCGTAAGTGGGCGAACTTTTGGAAAGAGTATTGAGGAAGGGAATTGTGTATGACTTTGTACAGGAAAGAAGTGGATGAGACAACTGAATGAGTTAAGTTAGTGACTTTGTGAGAAATGTTTAAACGAATTGGGCGTGCAAGTGATTAAGCTAGTGAGAATAGTATGGTGTGACCATGGTTGGAATTATGTTTTATATGACTGAACGAACATGGAAATCAGCAAGGAATGGTTGTGTTTCAGGATAAGTTAATTCGAGTAGGAACAGTAGCCTGCGAGTTAGAGTACCGTAGGAACTGAAGGGATTGCACCCAATGTTTCATATTTCGTATTTAATGCGGTGGTTGACTGAGTCAGAAGTGGCTTTACCTTGGGGAAGTGTCGGTTGTGGTGTGGGCAAGATACCTGCATCTTTTCCCAATAAGGAATTCTGGGGATGGAATTCTTTTAAGGGGGAGTGTTGTAATAACCCAAATTTCTAGTACGTAATGAAAGCTTAGTGGCTAAAGTCTAAGAAATTAAAGATAAGTTAAGGGGGCCTTTGTGCAATTTGTGAAAGATATAAAAGGTTTCCAAAACCCTAGAAACCTCTTGTGTGTGTGTGTGTTTTGGTGGCTAGAGGAAGAAGAAGGAAGAGAAGAGAAATCAAGTGGAGAATCAGTTTTTGGGAAGTAACCATTGCAGGTAAATTCATCTAGAACACTTCTTCTTTGCTAATTCGTGATCTCTCTTCTGTGTGTCTAAGATTTGGGGGTGAAATCATAAGGGTTATGGTATTTCTTCTTTAAAACAATCCCTAAAGGAGTAAAATGGGGTCTTGGTTGATAGAAATCGTTTTAGAGGTTTAAAGTGGAAATAAATGGGTGTTTATGGTTAAGGGATGAACCCAAGTGTTTGTCTAATCAAGCCTATATCAGAAAACTCGATTCTAATCATTTTGGGAAGTTGGGTTTTCCCAGTTCGCAGGTTCCCGGACGTCGCCCCGTCCGGATAGTAATGTCCGGACAGTGGGGGTTTCCGGATGGTGCTCATAGGTATCCGGTTGTCGAGGGTTTCCAGGTGAGTTTCAGTTTCGGTTTTCGGATGTGATGTCCGGAAAATGTGTGTAGCCGGTAAGTGTAGTTATCCGGTAAGAGTTATCCGGTAAGTGTAGTTATCCGGTAAGTGTAGTATCCGGTAAGAGTTGTCCGGAAAGTAAGTGTGTCCGGAAAGTAAGTGTATCCGATAAGTTGAGTCTGGATAGTGTCCGGAAGGTTGGTATTAGGGTCTGAGCAGTTGATATTTCATCTATTTCTCAGGTAACCCGATTGTAAGTCAGAAGTAAAGTAAAGCAAGATGTTAAACGCATCAGGTGAGTTTTTCTAACTAAAATACGTGATTTTACGTGTTTTTCCAAAGAAAGTGATTATGTGGAAATGCCATGTTATTTACATGTTTTTACGTGAATGAAAGTTTAATATTTTACCGATCATGGTGTGTTTACGAGCATGATTTATTTACAAGTTTTTACGTATATTTTCCCATGAAAAGTATGTTTTAAGGAAAAGATTATTCAGCAAGGTGAAATGAATTATAAAGTGTTAAACGGATTTCATGTTTATGACGAGCTATGTGTATGTTATGTGGAGTCGGTCTGCACAGTGGGATCTGAGTACCTCGGGATCCGATGATCCCTTGGGCTGTTATAAGTAAGCTTGTAGGAGGGAATTCATTTCCTTCCTACTCGGATATATGAGTAAGCTTGTAGGAGGGAATTCATTTCCTTCCTACTCGGATAGGTGAGTAGCTTGTAGGAGGGAATTCGTTTCCTTCCTACTCGGATATGTGATGTGATCCTTAAACACTGTGCAGTACCATGATTGAATGATAATGTGAAGAATGTTAATGTGTTTTATAAAATGATTTTTTTTATAATGTTGATGTATGCTGTTTACGAAGGGAACTCACTAGACCTCATGGTCTAACCGTCGCTTTTCAAAACCAAAACTTTTTCAGGTAAGCACATAATAGGAGGCTCAGGTAAGTGAGCAAGCGCATGATAGAGTACTGATGCAGTTAGAGACAGTGCCGGTGCCACTTGTAGTAGTAGTTGTTCTCAGTTGTGTATAGGTTATTTCCGCCAACCTTAGTTTGTGAATGATGTAACGAGATTTTGGGACCCAAATTTTTAAATGTTATGATTTAATGATATATGTATGGCCTGTTGTGTTTTGGGACGTTACAGAAAAATATTAATAATATCTTAACATGAAATATTAACATCTATTGGCATTAAAATGTTATAACACAACATGAGAATGTTAAATTAAGTTATCATAAGCTAAAATAAATTAACATATGTTAACATCTTACCTTATATATGTGAATATCCACGAACAAAGTATTTTCTACGCTTTCTATTAAATTTTGATTTCTTACCAGAAACGGACCATATATATAGAGTGGAGGGTTCAAACGAGAAATCAAAAAATGTTGACAAGATGGGGATCTATATCAACATTTATATAAGATTTTCAATTTCCAAGAAATTAAAGAAAAAATACGTAAATACTGACAAAATATAACAACCTGAGTATATTCATATAACATGTATCAAGTAATTCAATACAAAACAAATCACAATGGGCTACACATTGGGTCTCAGACATCAAACATATACAACAGTCTAAAGGTTGTTACAAACAAATCACATTGTGATCGAGTGCCAGCTTTACGACTAACATCGAGTTGTGCTTGAACGCCAATTAAACAATTACGCGAGTTGTGCTTGAACTCCAACTAAACGATTTCCCGAGTTTTGCTTGAGTACCAACTACATTGTAACAACCAAAAATTTAACATACAAGCTAGAAGCTACCTCTTTAGTTTATAACGCCAAAAACGGCTCAACATGGTCCCACTAACAAGATTTACAATACAGGGTTCGCGGAAATAACCCTAAATACAGCTGAGAATTCTAGCATGTCGTAAAAGATAGTTCTTCTACTCCTTCTAACCGCAAGATCTGACCCACGTCTTGCCAAACTTCTAAACTTGCTCTCGGCTACCTGCTTACCTGAAAAGGTTTTTAGTTTTGAAAAGCGAGGGTTAGACCATGAGGTCTAGTGAGTTCCCTCCACACCAAGTCACGCCAAAATATTTCAGTTTATAAAATCAGTTATGAAAGCATTGTATAAATCATAACTAGCACACAAAATTGATATGCACACATTGACACATGCTACTGGCACGCGCTAAAGTCACACACACCATGACAGCGCAAACGGGCACACACGCTAAAGTCACACACACCGTGACAGCGTAAGATTGCATACACGCTATAGTCACACACACCGTGACAGCGCACCGGGCACACACCGCCCATATACGAAACGAATTCATATATTAAATGTAACATGTGACACACCCCCATTCCATAACAACACCAGAGCATGGTCACACACATTTAAATCACACGTATAATCACACAATTAGTCATCGCTTTAAAACAGTAACAGTTGAAAAGCACTCCGTTAGATAACATCCACACCACACACTTACTCGTCATTTTTCAGAAGAAGTAATTAAAAAGCACACCGTTTAAATGATAACCATGCCACACACTAGATCATCACTTTATAATAAAAGCAGTTGGAAAACTCGCAATTAGATAGTAATCGTCAACCACACATTTGTATAAGGTTTAGGTTCAGAAAGACTCACCTGTCGTCCTGCTTAATCCTCTTACTAGATGGATTCTCCCTTCCACTGCACCTATAAGGATACACACTACCAAACTAAGTCACCTGATTGAACTTCACACTCACACGGTTAACCCCTCGGACTAACAGACTGCACTACAGTGTCACACAACTTACTTTCCGGAAACTTTATCCGGACAGCCAAAACTACCCGGACACTGCACCTCATCCGGACACCACACCTCATCCGGACACCACATAACTATCCGGACACTACATTATCCGGACGACACGCTATCCGGAAACACTCTACCCGGACACCAACCCGTCCGGACACCTCCCACTTTCCGGAAAATAACCTGACAAATTAAGGTTTCCGGACGCGGCGATTTGTGCTAAAATCACAGAATGTGATTACATTTCGCCCTAAATCTCACCATCACTTTCAGGGATTGAATATAGGTTGCGGGTTTACATAATACTCCACTCTAAAACACCCCTTAATTCGATTTAATGAGGAAACACAAGAAATCCACAAAATCCAAGTTCTCTCCTCAAAACCCTAAAACATTTCACCTAAAACTAAAGAAGAGAAGGATTAATAGTTACCTGTAGATTCTACTGATCAATTCCAAGTTTCAGCTGCTACCACTTCTTACTCCCTTCTCAATTGAAATTGCTCCTTTCTCCTGCACTCTCTCTTCCAGCCGCACACACACACACACACACACACACACACACACACACACACAATTGCTAAAAATGAGAGAATTAGGGTTTTCCTCCTCCTTATATACTTTCCTCAATAAACACCAAACTTTCAATTCCTTACATTTGGACCACATAACTCTCTTAAATTTCAAATTTCTTCCAAGATTCCCCAATTATTGACTAACAGAAAACTAAGTTATTACAACATCCACCCCTCAAAAGAATTCCGTCCCCGGAATTCCATCTTCGAACAATTCTACTATCACCCCCCACACAAAATACGTCTTAGGCAGATAACACTTTCTCACATTAATTATACTGGCCACATTCCAAGTATAACAATCAATCACATGCTTTCATCACAATATCACCCTCTACTACTACCATACCAAACCAACAGTCCTTCACCCCGAGCACTACATTCGTCTACCTTCTTCTACTTCCTTCTCAAACAATATAACACGTCTCCAATGAACGGCTCACTAGAATATTTACACTTGTGACCACTCACACAAGCTAGCTTTCCTCAACACTTATACCAAACACATACACACCAGTCCTCTTTCTCACACTCCCACTAGGAGTTCATGCACCCATCGACGACGTTCTAAAAAACATTGCTCCCCACATTCCATAACACATGCCACACTTTCTCCTTCCCATTTTCTCACTCCATCCAACCTACCGTCCCAATTACATCCAACTAGAATGGAACGTTCCCCATCCAACATTGACCACTATAAACACGAAATTTCAACGGGTGCTATACCTAACCAACACTTCCACCACGCTTCAAACGAGAATTTCCACTAAATCAAACCGAAACAACACTCAATGTTTGAAACGGCCACACACTCCTCACTTCTCAACCGACATTAATCCACTCCTTTACATTTCCTTTACACCTCCGAATTGGCTCAACATTCTCAAAGATTTCGTATCTACTACGAACATCATAAACTAGCCAACCCGAGAACATACAATTTCCTCCCTAGCTAGTCACCATTTGCCACTCCATTCTTTTACCCTCGGATAACGTTACCACATTCCACATAATCATCCCTACGTCCCCACACATAATTTTATCACATCTGAACAACTTATAAGCGAATTCCGAGCAACGACTTCCACTTATGCTCATTCCATATCGACACTAATCCACCGCTTGACCTCACAACACTCATGACCACCAGGCCTCGCCTGCTTACTAAGTATAAGTTTCCACTATCTTGTCCACACAACCCCCATACACTAGATTGCTCCAACCTTACAGTTACCACTTGACCACTAATTTGCAAAATATACCGTTTCACTTCGACCCCAAATAGGTTAACCAACACTAGTGATACCAATCCATACACCTATCATTTAATCCATACACCTATCATTTCCCAACCACACCTGTCACTCTCCCAATACTAGAGAGCAAGCAAGCACATCTCTACCATTCTATAACTGGGTTGAAACTCTCAAGATCTCAATCCACCGACATCGGGAACTCCTAGAGTAAAGACTCATCAAAGACTAGGGACTCACCTCCAATCACTTATTTTCTTTAAGAGTCCTTAAGATTGTACTGCACACAGACACTCACTCTAAGCATTCCAAAAATGCTTCTTCTAGGTAGCAACAACAATCACACCAAGAATAATTTCACACTACACACTAAGCCGTTGTCATCATGACAAGGTTAAAACTCCACCCATACCATTACTCTCCACAAACTATCCACCACACGCCGCACACTACTGTTACTCTCCACACACTAACACCTCCATCGACTATCAGAACAAAAGTGAGCAAGCATACGCATGCACCTGTAAATTCAAAATGACATTGGCCAGATGTGATTTGAATTTACCTTACATGAAAGTCCTCACCACCATCATCCTAGATCCTCGATGATTACGGTCCTCACTAAAGGCTTCCTATATCTCAGCTGTGTCCTTGTATTCCACAGTTTAAGTTTAGGCCCATCCGGTCACCTAAATCCCTTAAACTAGGGCTCTGATACCATTTGTAACAACCCAAAATTTAACATACAAGCTAGAAGCTACCTCTTTAGTTCATAACGCCAAAAAAGGCTCAACATGGTCCCACTAACAAGATTTACAATACAGGGTTCGCGGAAATAACCCTAAATACAGCTGAGAATTCTAGCATGTCGTAAAAGATAGTTCTTCTACTCCTTCTAACTGCAAGATCTGACCCACGTCTTGCCAAACTTCTAAACTTGCTCTCGGCTCGTGGCTTACCTGAAAAGGTTTTTAGTTTTGAAAAGCGAGGGTTAGACCATGAGTTCTAGTGAGTTCCCTCCACACCAAGTCACGCCAAAATATTTCAGTTTATAAAATCAGTTATGAAAGCATTGTATAAATCATAACTAGCACACAAAATTGATATGCACACATTGACACATGCTACTGGCACGCGCTAAAGTCACACACACCGTGACAGCGCAAACGGGCACACACGCTAAAGTCACACACACCGTGACAGCGTAAGAGAGCATACACGCTATAGTCACACACACACACACCGTGACAGCGCACCGGGCACACACAGCCCATATACGAAACAAATTCATATATTAAATGTAACATGGGACACACCCCCATTCCATAACAACGCCAGAGCATGGTCACACACATTTAAATCACACGTATAATCACAAAATTAGTCATCGCTTTAAAACAGTAACAGTTGAAAAGCACTCCGTTAGATAACATCCACACCACACACTTACTCGTCATTTTTCAGTAGAAGTAATTGAAAAGCACACCGTTTAAATGATAACCATGCCACACACTAGATCGTCACTTTATAATAAAAGCAGTTGGAAAACTCGCAATTAGATAATAATCGTCAACCACACATTTGTATAAGGTTTAGGTTCAGAAAGAATCACCTGTCGTCCTGCTTAATCCTCTTACTAGATGGATTCTCCCTTCCACTGCACCTATAAGGATACACACTACCAAAATAAGTCACCTGATTGAACTTCACACTCACACGGTTAACCCCTCGGACTAACAGATTGCACTACAGTGTCACACAACTTACTTTCCGGAAACTTTATCCGGACAACCAAAACTACCCGGACACTGCACCTCATCCGGACACCACAGAACTATCCGGACACCACACCTCATCCGGACACCACATAACTATCCGGACACTACATTATCCGGACGACACGCTATCCGGAAACACTCTACCCGGACACCAACCCGTCCGGACACCTCCCACTTTCCGGACACTAACCTGACGAATTGAGGTTTCCGGACGCGGCGATTTGTGCTAAAATCACAGAATGTGATTACATTTCGCCCTAAATCTCACCATCACTTTCAGGGATTGAATATAGGTTGCTGGTTTACATAATACTCCACTCTAAAACACCCCTTAATCCGATTTAATGAGGAAACACAAGAAATCCACAAAATCCAAGTTCTCTCCTCAAAACCCCAAAACATTTCATCCAAAACTAAAGAAGAGAAGGATTAATAGTTACCTGTAGATTCTACTGATCAATTCCAAGTTTCAGCTGCTACCACTTCTTTCTCCCTTCTCAATTGAAATTGCTCTTTTCTCCTGCACTCTCTCTTCCAGCCGCATACACACACACACACACACACACACACTTGACACAATTGCTAAAAATGAGAGAATTAGGGTTTTCCTCCTCCTTATATACTTTCCTCAATAAACACCAAACTTTCGATTCTTTACATTTGGACCACATAACTCTCTTAAATTTATAATTTCTTCCAAGATTCCCCAAATATTGACTAACAGAAAACTCAGTTATTACAACATCCACCCCTCAAAAGAATTCCGTCCCCGGAATTCCATCTTCGAACAATTCTACTATCACCCCCCACACAAAATACGTCTTAGGCAGATAACACTTTCTCACATTAATTATACTGGCCACATTCCAAGGATAACAATTAATCACACGCTTTTATCACAATATCACCCTCTACTACTACCATACCAAACCAACGGTTCTTCACCCCGAGCACTACATTCGTCTACCTTCTTCTACTTCCTTCTCAAACAATATAACACGTCTCCAATGAACGGCTCACTAGAATATTTACACTTGTGACCACTCACACAAGCTAGCTTTCCTCAACACTTATACCAAACACATACACACCAGTCCACTTTCTCACACTCCCACTAGGAGTTCATGCACCCATCGGCGACGTTCTGAAAAACATTGCTCCCCACTTTCCATAACACATGCCACACTTTCTCCTTCCCATTTTCTCACTCCATCCAACCTACCGTCCCAATTACATCCAGCTAGAATGGAACGTTCCCCATCCAACATTGACCACTCTAAACACGAAATTTCAACGAGTGCTATACCTAACCAACACTTCCACCACGCTTCAAACGAGAATTTCCACTAAGTCAAACCGAAACAACACTCAATGCTTGAAACGGCCACACACTCCCCACTTCTCAACCGACATTAATCCACTCCTTTACATTTCCTTTACACCTCCGAATTGGCTCAACATTCTCAAAGATTTCGTATCTACTACGAAAATCATAAACTAGCCAACCCGAGAACATACAATTTCCTCCTTAGCTAGTCACCATTTGCCACTCCATTCTTTTACCCTCGGATAACGTTACCACATGCCATATAATCATCCCCACGTCCCCACACATAATTTTATCACATCTGAATAACTTATAAGCGAATTCCGAGCAACGACTTCCACTTATGCTCATTCCATATCGACACTAATCCACCGCTTGACCTCACAGCACTCATGACCACCAGGCCTCGCCTGCTCACTAAGTATAAGTTTCCACTATCTTGTCCACACAACCCCCATACACTAGATTGCTCCAACCTTACAGTTACCACTTGACCACTAATTGGCAAAATATACCATTTCACTTCGACCCCAAATAGGTTAACCAACACTAGTGATACCAATCCATACACCTATCATTTCCCAACCACACCTGTCACTCTCCCAATACTAGAGAGCAAGCAAGCACATCTCTACCATTCTATACCTGGGTTGAAACTCTCAAGATCTCAATCCACCGACATCGGGAACTCCTAGAGTAAAGACTCATCAAAGACTAGGGACTCACCTCCAATCACTTATTTTCTTTAAGAGTCCTTAAGATTGTACTTCACACGGACACTCACTCTAAGCATTCCAAAAATGCATCTTCTAGGTAGCAACAACAATCACACCAAGAATAATTTCACACTACACACTAAGCCGTTGTCATCATGACAAGGTTAAAACTCCACACATACCATTACTCTCCACACACTATCCACCACACGCCGCACACTACTGTTACTCTCCACACACTAACACCTCCATCGACTATCAGAACAAAAGTTAGCAAGCACACGCATGCACCTGTAAATTCAAAATGACATTGGCCAGATGTGATTTGAATTTACCTTACATGAAAGTCCTCACCACCATCATCCTAGATCCTCGATGATTACGGTCCTCACTAAAGGCTTCCTATATCTCAGCTGTGTCCTTGTACTCCACAGTTTAAGTTTAGGCCCATCCGGTCACCTAAATCTCTTAAACTAGGGCTCTAATACCATTTGTAACAACCCAAAATTTAACATACAAGCTAGAAGCTACCTCTTTAGTTCATAACGCCAAAAACGGCTCAACATGGTCCCACTAACAAGATTTACAATACAGGGTTCGCGGAAATAACCCTAAATACAGCTGAGAATTCTAGCATGTCCTAAAAGATAGTTCTTCTACTCCTTCTAACCGCAAGATCTGACCCACGTCTTGCCAAACTTCTAAACTTGCTCTCGGCTCGTGGCTTACCTGAAAAGGTTTTTAGTTTTGAAAAGCGAGGGTTAGACCATGAGGTCTAGTGAGTTCCCTCCACACTAAGTCACGCCAAAATATTTCAGTTTATAAAATCAGTTATGAAAGCATTGTATAAATCATAACTAGCACACAAAATTGATATGCACACATTGACACATGCTACTGGCACGCGCTAAAGTCACACACACCGTGACAGCGCAAACGGGCACACACGCTAAAGTCACACACACCGTGACAGCGTAAGAGAGCATACACGCTATAGTCACACACACACACTGTGACAGCGCACCGGGCACACACAGCCCATATACGAAACAAATTCATATATTAAATGTAACATGGGACACACCCCCATTCCATAACAACGCCAAAGCATGGTCACACACATTTAAATCACACGTATAATCACAAAATTAGTCATCGCTTTAAAACAGTAACAGTTGAAAAGCACTCCGTTAGATAACATCCACACCACACACTTACTCGTCATTTTTCAGTAGAAGTAATTGAAAATCACACCGTTTAAATGATAACCATGCCACACACTAGATCGTCACTTTATAATAAAAGCAGTTGGAAAACTCGCAATTAGATAATAATCGTCAACCACACATTTGTATAAGGTTTAGGTTCAGAAAGAATCACATGTCGTCCTGCTTAATCCTCTTACTAGATGGATTCTCCCTTCCACTGCACCTATAAGGATACACACTACCAAAATAAGTCACCTGATTGAACTTCACACTCACACGGTTAACCCCTCGGACTAACAGACTGCACTACAGTGTCACACAACTTACTTTCCGGAAACTTTATCCGGACAGCCAAAACTACCCGGACACTGCACCTCATCCGGACACCACAAAACTATCCGGACACCACACCTCATCCGGACACCACATAACTATCCGGACACTACATTATCCGGACGACACGCTATCCGGAAACACTCTACCCGGACACCAACCCGTCCGGACACCTCCCACTTTCCGGACACTAACCTGACGAATTGAGGTTTCCGGACGCGGCGATTTGTGCTAAAATCACAGAATGTGATTACATTTCGCCCTAAATCTCACCATCACTTTCAGGGATTGAATATAGGTTGCTGGTTTACATAATACTCCACTCTAAAACACCCCTTAATCCGATTTAATGAGGAAACACAAGAAATCCACAAAATCCAAGTTCTCTCCTCAAAACCCCAAAACATTTCATCCAAAACTAAAGAAGAGAAGGATTAATAGTTACCTGTAGATTCTACTGATCAATTCCAAGTTTCAGCTGCTACCACTTCTTTCTCCCTTCTCAATTGAAATTGCTCTTTTCTCCTGCACTCTCTCTTCCAGCCGCATACACACACACACACACACACTTGACACAATTGCTAAAAATGAGAGAATTAGGGTTTTCCTCCTCCTTATATACTTTCCTCAATAAACACCAAACTTTCGATTCTTTACATTTGGACCACATAACTCTCTTAAATTTATAATTTCTTCCAAGATTCCCCAAATATTGACTAACAGAAAACTCAGTTATTACAACATCCACCCCTCAAAAGAATTCCGTCCCCGGAATTCCATCTTCGAACAATTCTACTATCACCCCCACACAAAATACGTCTTAGGCAGATAACACTTTCTCACATTAATTATACTGGCCACATTCCAAGGATAACAATTAATCACACGCTTTTATCACAATATCACCCTCTACTACTACCATACCAAACCAACGGTTCTTCACCCCGAGCACTACATTCGTCTACCTTCTTCTACTTCCTTCTCAAACAATATAACACGTCTCCAATGAACGGCTCACTAGAATATTTACACTTGTGACCACTCACACAAGCTAGCTTTCCTCAACACTTATACCAAACACATACACACCAGTCCTCTTTCTCACACTCCCACTAGGAGTTCATGCACCCATCGGCGACGTTCTGAAAAACATTGCTCCCCACTTTCCATAACACATGCCACACTTTCTCCTTCCCATTTTCTCACTCCATCCAACCTACCGTCCCAATTACATCCAGCTAGAATGGAACGTTCCCCATCCAACATTGACCACTCTAAACACGAAATTTCAACGGGTGCTATACCTAACCAACACTTCCACCACGCTTCAAACGAGAATTTCCACTAAGTCAAACCGAAACAACACTCAATGCTTGAAACGGCCACACACTCCTCACTTCTCAACCGACATTAATCCACTCCTTTACATTTCCTTTACACCTCCGAATTGGCTCAACATTCTCAAAGATTTCGTATCTACTACGAAAATCATAAACTAGCCAACCCGAGAACATACAATTTCCTCCTTAGCTAGTCACCATTTGCCACTCCATTCTTTTACCCTCGGATAACGTTACCACATGCCATATAATCAAACACAAACATCCTAGCTAGCTCTTTATGATCCGAGTCCTTTCTTAGACACGACACATTTTCTTACTGACTGGTATAGTCTACACTCACTCCGCTTGTGTTACACACCTTGTCCTTCTACGGACCCTCCTCACCTCGTAAATAGAACGCCTATTCAACAACAACAGTCTCTTACTAATTTAACACCTCTACAAGATATTCTATCAACTTACACTCATCTGGTTTGAGTCTTCGGCCTCGACCATCATACACCGTTGCCGACTTCAACAACAAAAGACACTCTTAACTACTTCCTTAACCTATCCTTTAACATGAGTTCCTTACGGAGCCTAATCCTTCCACATATCATAATCACCTTTATAATCTGTCTCCCTCCTTTCGACACCTTCTCATGTAACGACAACATTACAAGCTCACCTCGAAGCTCATATTCCTACGCCATAGACATTTCATTCTTCCTCACCACACTACTCATAACGAGTTGCTAAAACCATCACCTTGAAGGCTTCAATTCCTTCCTCCGGTCACAACCGTCCCTTGACAAATGTACTTCCGGTTACCGAGCCAGGGTTCAAGCCCTCATACAACCGATACTATAATCCACTACTGACTCTACCACGGTTCATATTTCCTCTTGAACACCAATACTAAAACTACATACGTTCTCCCTTGACTTGACCAACGCCTCTCCGCTCTCGGAGTTCTTCCTTAGCTTAAGACGTAATACTCTACGACCTAGTGGGTTCATAGCCTTCATGCATGACAATACAGTAAATAAATCTTTTCGCACATTTCATCATTTTAAATAAACAACGTTTGGGAAACATTTGGGTACACATGACCCCATCACTCTTATAAATTCAAAACCCTGCACAACGATTCGAGAATCGTTGGCATGCATCTTCCCGTGAACCTCAATCTTGCTCAATCCGAACAATGTTATTACGAGAGTAATATATTGCATGAAAATCTTTTCGTATGAGACAATTCTGAAAGAATTACCGGCACAAAGTAAACCAGCCGGTTCTCACACTCAATTGTATGATATCAAAAGG
The DNA here is from genome assembly GCA_033807775.1 of Saussurea involucrata. NCBI lineage: Eukaryota > Viridiplantae > Streptophyta > Magnoliopsida > Asterales > Asteraceae > Saussurea > Saussurea involucrata. The sequence goes on along the minus strand of JAWVWS010000847.1, from coordinate 23,072 downwards.
TCAATCAGCATTTTGGTTATAAGTGAATTGCAGGTAACCATTTTCTTGACCATTTTTGTAACAATTTAACTTATCATTAAAAGTGTGGAATACTTTGCAAATCGTTAACCTCAAAATTTCAATGTGCGACGTACTGAAATCGCTTTTTCTTTAAACGTGCACTCGTACAAGCTGACTCATTTTGTTCAAAGTTGACATTTACATTTTTATTTTAAATCGTGAAAATTTCATATTACATAAAAGAACGCCATGTATGAGACTCTATTTGCAATAGAAGGCTACTCACTCAACGAGGTCAACCGCTTTACTCACGCAACTTATCCTTGATACTCCACTTACGACCAAGGGTCGCCCTCTCGGTCAAGCACTAACTTGATGTACATGCGTTCCACATCTCACTTACTCAACCATTTCACACTATTTTCGCTTTGATCGACTACCTCACTTTCTACTCCTACATGCTTTCAATTCACTATCTTATTCCATTTGTCTTGCCAATGAAAAGCTCGACTAAAAAGTCAGGGCTCCATTGATACTTTCAAGGTTTTGACACTGTTCTATCTTACCATCCCAACTGATCTATCCCATGATTTCCATAAGTAGGACTCTCCCGAAACTGGAGTCTTACTCAAACTCAAACATTCATCCTCTCCGAATCCACGAAGAGCTACCTCTAGACGACTCATAACATTCTTTACAATGTTTATTCTCTACGATGTCTACATACATCACATCATAATGACTCTTACACGACACTTTCCCAAGCAATGGAGCTCGGTCTATCCCTCAGGGATCTTGCTGACCAATTCCTCAACGTTCTCCCAGCCATAGCGCTAAACTGAAAGAAACCGATAGTTAATCCTTGCTAGATGTGACACAACAAATTTGCTATAAGTAAGGTATTGTAAGCACGCACATGTACCTGTAAGTTCGTAATTACACTGGCCAGGTGAAATCCCAAACTTACCTTACACGTTTGTCCTTGGCACCTTATTCCTAAGCGCATTTATAGTGATCGTTCCTAGAGGCAATCCTATGTCTCGGCTGTGTTCCTCATCTTACAGTTTAAGTTTAGGCCCGAATGGTCACCTAAATCCCTTAAACTAAGGCTCTGATACCATTTGTAATGTCCCAAATTCTTAAACACGCAATATCATAAAATAAGCATTTGAATTACATAATTAATCTTGTCTTTACGTCATTACAAAAACATACTAAGCAAACAATGACAGCGGAAGTCTCTAAACCCACAGCCGAGTACTAACTGTAGGCATCATAAGCAAAAATCTGGAGTTGCTCTAATCTCCAAGTCTTTCTTGTCGTCTTTCCTAGTTCTTACTAGAAGAACTGATTGTGCGCTTACCTGAAAATGGTTTAGTTTTGAAAGCGAGGGTTAGACCGAAAGGTCTAGTGAATTCCCTCCGAAAACAACATGTAAAACAGTTGGAACACATTTATCAATAAACTATAATGCATCATCATTCATGGTACTGCACTGTGTGTGGATCACATAAACATTTCGCGATCAGAGTTCCATTAGGTTCCCTTCTCGCCCTCCTTGGAGCCCACTCGAACTCCCCTCTACCGGATAGGAGGGAAACAAATTCCAACCTACCGGCCTATCATACATATCCAAGGGATCCTCAGATCCCGAGGACCTCTCTCTGACCCCACAGTGCAGACCGACACCACATAGCATACAGGTACGTTCATGAAAACATGTAAGTTAAAATATTCATACGTCATGTCTTTCATTTCTTCATGCCAAACATTTCATTTAATAAAACAGATACGTTCGTGAAAATCAAGCAATCAGTTCATAACATTTCATGCTCGGTAAAACCATAATCCGTTAAAACATTTATCACTTTGCGTTGAAAAAAGGGTTTAGGGAACTCACCTGATAGCAAATTCTTTCCTTAACTTGTAGTCTTGCACCGACCGTTCACCTAATAATTAATTTATAAATTTATTAGGTTTAACTCAATATCTGATTCTACGTTCTCCTCTTAACCCTAACTTAAATAAATAATCAAGATTATCCTCTTCATATTGGGCCTTAAATCTTTTAACCCAAAACAAACCTAAGCCCAAATCAACCACGCGGCCCAACTATCAAATCGGCCCAACATTGGAACAACCAAGGTTTGCGCCACCCTAAGATTTGCGCCAGCGCCTATGGCGCAAACTGGACTTTGCGCCAGCGCCTATGGCGCAAACTGGACTTTGCACCGACCTGGTTTCTTTCTCACTGTTCATACGCAGGTCTTAGAACAAGGGCAAAATACTCTGGTTCAGTTGGTTCAAATGCTAAACTAACTCTTCATCAAACATTTACCCATAACAACTAACATTAAAGTTAACTTAAATTCCATTTATCCCTTTAACCTTCTTAATCTGTGCTCTTCCCATCGAAATGGTTAGCAAAGATTTACAACTCTCAAAACCCAACTATTAGAATATGAAGAACACATAGAAATTTAATCTACCCATCTGTTTAATTCTCCTTTCATTCTTAAATCGTTTTCCAAAAGAAGAAGAAGTTTGCCATAACCTAAATAACATAAATGGAATGATTACATGAATGAATCCTTGACACCAAATGAGAAGTTCCATGCTGAGCTCTTCTTCTTCCTTTCTTCTTCTCGCCGCCGCATACACACCAGACCCAACACTGATTTTGGGAACAATGGAGGCTGCCCTAGGGAAATGTGCCCTTTTATACCCCCTTAAATTGCAATTAGGTCCTTACTAAAACTTTCCTTCTTCACAGATTTTCCACAAGACTCTCATATTTATAAAAGAGAAACCGAGTTGTTACATTACGACTAACATCGAGTTGTGCTTGAACGCCAACTAAACAATTACGCGAGTTGTGCTTGAACTCCAACTAAACGATTTCCCGAGTTTTGCTTGAGCACCAACTACACGATTTACCAAGTTTTTCTTAGGTGCGTACTATTTGTGTGATTATTCAAAAGTCATATATAAACTCATTTTATTGTATTATTACAATGACATGGATTATCTCATTAGACCGCATGGTCTAACCCTCATGTTGTTTAAAAAAATATGTAATTGGAGATAACAAAGGTGTGTTAATTCACGTGTTCGGTTTGAGCAATTTTAATCGTTAAGACTTGAGAGAAATATTTGGACCCAAGGTGAATTTTATTTTAACCATTTTCAAACCGAAATGCATATATTGACGAATGTTTATCGTTTAAAGGTTACGTCCTATTGGTATGATTGGTTTACAATTGATAATCGTGATTGCGATAATTGTTACATGTGAATTGTTATTATTACGTTTAACATGATTATTGATTCATGGATTAAAGAGACTTACACAACAGAAACTCATGTGTGTGTGAGACTGTAATGGTCCATAAGGGGTGTATATATATATGTATCTCATAAATATGTTTCGGTGTGGTGAGCCACTGCCGACATTAATCGCGGTCTTATCAGAGTGTGTGTGTTTATGCTCGCAAATATGTTTCGTGTAATACGCCACCGTTGATATTGCCTTTAGTCTTATAGGGGTGTGCGTTATTTTGAAAAGCGACCGTTGAGATTTGTCACCTTGGGCGCGATGTAGTACTTGTTGGCTACTTGATGCTTAATTGATTTAATGACTTTTTGTGAAATGACTTTTACTAACTATTTCTCTAATAGGGATCGCTCACTAAACCTTATGGTCTAACTCTCATTTTGTTTTAGAAATATATATATATATATATATATGCATTTAAGGTGAATCTTATATAGGGATGGCTAGCTTGGGAAAAAAGTAGTTGATAGTGGATTCAATTACCGGTTCGCTAGTATTGATCGGGTTGTTTATAGTTTGTTATCATTTTGGGAGATCATAGATCGGCCAAGATAACTAAACATAGAATACAACTAAAAAAATAATCTAAATATTTAACTATGCGTAAGTTTGGGATTTAACACGAACATATAAATTTTATTGTCATTCTTAAAAAAATGAGGCATGTGAGAATAGAGAAAATAACTTTTATTACGAGATAAAAAAGAGTTATAAGCCTTTATAACAATCGTCGTATTACTCCTGGTAACAAAAACATTTATTTGTTGGATATGGTATGCAATACCCATAATGAAAGCCCTCCCTCTCACAATGTTGCACGCAATCTGACTTATCTTCGCATGATCTAATGAAGACCTCCTTCGAATGTGCTGTAAAATACTGTACACAATTAGCTTGGTAGTAAAATAAAAATATAATTTTATAAGGTAGAGACATAAATAGAATAAGAAGAAATGTAATGCAAAGAATCGCATCACAAACAATAAAAGTATTGTAAAATTCTAGCATGCTAAAATTAAATTGAATAATTGTTGTGCAAATCAACCATGAGAACAGTTTATATTTCAATATAGAAAAACATTCAGCTGTTAGTGTGCACACAATATCCAAACCTAAAACTGTTTATGTTAAGAAAATGCAAAAGAAACTGAATTATGGATACAATACTCAATGAAATAGGTAAAATTGTTTTGTTCATAAAATATCACCACGATCTGAATCATCCATACATTCTCGAACAAAAATAGGTGGTAGGGAGAGCGGAGCACATGCGTTTATTGGAGTGTGTACGTATATCTAAGATTTTTTTTGGGCAATTTTAAAGAAAAATATATTAGTTTGAATTTATATATAAGCTACTAGAAGAGTATATTCGTATGAATAGAAGCAAATTCAAATATATAACATGGTAAAGGCATAAAAAACAAACCTAAAACAGAGGTACACGTAATACAAATAACAATCATCACAAGCAACACAAATGTTGCAACATTCTTGCTTGCTAAACCCATATGACGTTCCACCAATTTTTGATCAAAGGTTGTAAGGATTTGTAGAAAATAGGTCTTCAAACGTGTTTGGTAAATTATGAGTCTACAAACCACCCTTAAGTAGTTTCTCAAATTTCGAATTGGTTAAAAGCTCATAAATGCAAATATGCTTGAAATAATGTTAATAACTAATATATTCGAAACATCACCATTAATTTTCTTTTCTTCCTTCCTTTCTAATATTGACTTGATATTTAAGGTTGAACAAAGTATGATTATTGAATGAAAAAAGAACTGCTAAATTAAGGCAATTGTGGTAACAATATATTGTAATTGGTTTGTTAAACAACTAAATATGTAACAACACCGCTCTCGGTGTGACAAACACAAAATCTTACTATGAGAATATAAGTACGATAAATATAACAATATATAATAAATATAGTTTTATTGAAGTAATTTATAATATAATAGTAAAAACATACATTGAAAAATATTAATAATATCTTAACATGAAATATTAACATCTATTGGCATTAAAATGTTATAACACAACATGAGAATGTTAAATTAAGTTATCATAAGCTAAAATAAATTAACATATGCTAACATCTTACCTTATATATGTGAATATCCGCGAACAAAGTATTTTCTACGCTTCCTATTAAATTTTGATTTCTTACCAGAAACGGACCATATATATAGAGTGGAGGGTTCAAATAAGAAATCAAAAAATGTTGACAAGATGGGGATATATATCAACATTTATATAAGATTTTCAATTTCCAACCTGAGTATATTCATATAACATGTATCATGTAATTCCATACAAAACAAATAACAATGGGCTACACATTGGGTCTCAGACATCAAAAATATACAACAGTCTAAAGGTTGTTAGAAACAAATCACATTGTGCTCGAGTGCCAGCTTTACGACTAACATCGAGTTGTGCTTGAACGCCAACTAAACAATTATGCGAGTTGTGCTGAACTCCAACTAAACGATTTCCCGAGTTTTGCTTGAGCACCAACTACACGATTTACCGAGTTTTTCTTGGGTGCGTACTATTTGTGTGATTATTCAAAAGTCATATATAAACTCAATTTATTGTATTATTACAATGACATGGATTATCTCATTAGACCGCATGGTCTAACCCTCATGTTGTTTAAAAAAAAAGTAATTGGAGATAACAAAGGTGGGTTAATTCACGTGTTCGGTTTGAGCAATTTTAACCGTTAAGACTTGAGAGAAATATTTGGACCCAAGGTGAATTTTATTTTAACCATTTTCAAACCGAAATGCATATATTGACGAATGTTTATCGTTTAAAGGTTACGTCCTATTGGTATGATTGGTTTACAATTGATAATCATGATTGCGATAATTGTTACATGTGAATTGTTATTATTACGTGTAACATGATTATTGATTCATGGATTAAAGAGACTTACACAACAGAAACTCATGTGTGTGTGAGACTGTAATGGTCCATAAGGGGTGTATATATATATATATATATATATATATGTATATGTATCTCATAAATATGTTTCGGTGTGGTGAGCCACTGCCGACATTAATCGCGGTCTTATCAGAGTGTGTGTTTATGCTCGCGAATATGTTTCGTGTAATAAGCCACCGTTGATATTGCCTTTATTCTTATAGGGGTGTGCGTTATTTTGAAAAGAGACCGTTGAGATTTGTCACCTTGGGGGCGATGTAGTACTTGTTGGCTACTTGATGCTTAATTGATTTAATGACTTTTTGCGAAATGATTTTTACTAACTATTTCTCTAATAGGGATCGCTCACTAAACCTTATGGTCTAACCCCCATTTTGTTTTAGAAATATATATATGCATTTAAGGTGAATCTTATATAGGGATGGCTATGTAACGTCCCAAATTTCTTAACAGGCAAACAACAATAAATAAGCATTCGAATTACATAAAACCTTGTCTTTACATCATCAATAATTCATACTAAACAAAATTGACAGCGGAAGTCTCTAAATCCACAGCCGAGAGCTATTCTATAGTCATCATAGCCAAACCTTAAAGTTACTCTAAGCATCAAGTCCTTCTTATCGCCTCCTAGTTCTTACTTGAAGAACCCTTAACATGCTTACCTGAAAATGGTTTGATTTTGAAAGCGAGGGTTAGACCAAAAGGTCTAGTGAATTCCCTCCGGAAACAACATGTACACAGTATAAAATCATTTATAAAAATATCATCGTAAACCTTAACATAACATCAGGCATGGTACTACACTGTATATAGGATCACATAAACATTCTGCGATCGGGGCCCAATGGACTACCCTCTCGCCCTCAACCGGAGCCTACGCAAACTCCCCTTCCCGGAGCTTACGCAGACCCCCCTTTCTACTCGAAATAGGAGGAAACGGATTCCAACCTACCAGTCTGTCATAAACATCCAAGGGATCATCAGACCCCGAGGATCTATCTCTGATCCTACAGTGTAGACCGACTCCACATAGCACGTCATTCATTTCATAAAACATGCACCTTCAAAACCTTAGTAAATCGTCATTCTCAGTTCATCAAGTACAATACATTTTCTCAAGTAAAATAGGTATTTCATGGAAAACATGCGTAACGGTTATAAACATCTCATGCTCGTAAATGAAACCATAATCAGTCAAAATCATGTAACACTTTAAGTCGTAAAAGGTTTAGGGAACTCACCTTGCTTGACGTACAACGCACTTCTTAAATACTTCCAAGCTAACCCAAACGAACACCTAAGGCAATAGATTCACATCAGATAACCAGTTCACCCTTCTGTCCGGAGAACTCAATCCGGACACATATATTTTCCGGATACAGCATTGTCCGGACGTAACACTTTTCCGGATACAACACTTTTCCGGACACAACACTTATCCGGACGCTAGACTTATTCGGACGCTAGACTTATCCGGGCAAAGCTACCCGGACACTAAGCTTATCCGAAGACTTCAGCTACCCGGATACTAAGAAACACCCGGACACCCTCACGGGGCACTTACCCGGACACTTGCAACATATCTGGACACCACTGAACACTACCGAACACTACCGAACACTACCGAAGTCTACCGAACACTACCGAACACTACCGAACACTACCGAACACTACCGAACACTGGTGTCCGGAAAACGCGACTGTTCGAACTTAACAAGTCTAAAACTGATTTATACTTCGATTTTTGCCATTAAGTCGATTAGATATATACAAGGGTTCATCCACCCATCCTCAAATACTCACTTAATCCATTTACAACCCCTTAAATCGGTTTATTAAGACAAAAACCCATAAAACACATTTTTAAGGAAAAGTGAGTGAAAGCTCATTGAATCTCCACATTCAGACTTAAGAATCCAGACTAATTAAGAAAGGAATACTACAACAACAAGGAACACGAATTTAGAAAGGATTACCTTGTTGATTTCTTCTCTCTTTTGATTTCTTTCTCCCAAAAACCCCTTTCTCCTTCTCTTTTCTTCCCTAGCCGCCAACACCACCAAGAATAGCTGAAAATCAGCTAACCCTAGGGGGTTGTGCCCTTAAATACTCTCTCTCAAATTTCCATTTTGGTCCTCCAAGTATACTTCCATTCTTTAGACAAATGACACTAAACTTTCATATTTTCTACAAAAGAACCAGTTGTTACAACACTCCCTCCTTAAAAGAATTCCTTCCCCGGAATTCCTTATTGGAAAAGATGTGGGTATCATGCCCACACCACAAATGACACTCCCCCAAGGTAAAGCCACTCCTGACTCAGTCAACCACCTCAATAGATTCGAAACATGGAACATTGGATGCATTCCCTTCAGATCTTACGGTACTCTAACTCGCAAACTACTGTTCCTATTCAATCGGTCTTAACCATAGAAGAATAAATAAGGCTTCTCAAGCACCTTTACATCCCAAAAGGAGGAACCTGGCGGAATCCTCCACTACCACACGAGATTCATCTACTAAGAAACGGTCACTCACTTGACAGTTTGGCACAGGGCCAACCCTGTACATCCCGACAACTCACAACCCCGAGTTCCTTCATCGTATCACAAATCACTACCTTGCACCACCTAACAATCGTCTAAGCAGATACATTTCCTATATCTCGGACCACATAGACCGCAGTTCGACAATCATCCCTCATATCCTCACCACTTCACCACTCCATACTTATATGTAACTAAGAGTAGGAACCTCCAACCCATTGCTGAAGTGTCCACCTACTCGAATTAAACTTATCCTGAAACACAACCATTCCTCGCTAATTGCCACGTTCGTTCAATCATAAAAAAACATAACTCCGGTTATCTCACCCAACTGGGAGGAGTAACCATGATCACACCATACTATTCTCACTAGCTTAATCACTACACGACCAATTCGTTTAAACATTTCTCACAACGTCACTAACTTAATTCATTCAGTTGTCTCATCCACTTCTTTCCTGTAAAAAATCAAACACAATACCCTTCCTCAATACTCTTTCCAACAGTTCGCACGCTTATCAATGACAATCTACACAACACTGCACCTTTCGGCGTTACTGACAAGTTTACTACTTCCAACTTACTCACTTATTCCGACATACTATCTTCACCTCCCCACGTTAGCGTGGAGCATTGCCCACCGAGCATTATTTGACCCTCTCTCCCGACCTTTCCACATGCTGGTATCGCTTTCTCAATACTCACATAACCAAACAGTTGCACCAAGATCTTATCTTAAGGCATTCAACCAAGCCGTCTTGAAACAAGACCATTGTTCGACGTCACTACACATTCTTTAATCTCCAACTTTTACCTTCTCAGACATTTCATTCACACATAAGCAACAATCCACATTCTTTAAGGATTTCACATCTATCCCACCACATTTTGACTAACACAACCCTCGTCCTCTTTAAACTTCCAATGACCCCAAAGTGTGTTTCTTAGTAACGTCCCCTATTCACTCTAATAATCCACCCCCTTGGATTCCCTATTACAAACGGATCTATTAACTCAGGAACACCCCGAAACTCGGGTTCCACAATTCTTTCGATTAACCACCAAGATCATAAAATCAGACAGATGTATATATACCGTCAACCCGGCTTTCTCACTTAGATTTACCTTAAATAATTCTTTAATAATCAGTGTGTTAATCTCAATAACACCTTCCCAAGAATTGTAACACATCCTGTAATAACAAATGAAGTCATTACTTAACAAATCTATAAAATTTTAATCAACCAACCAAAGGCTTATACCTCTATCATGACATTTCAAATCAACTAATGATCATACTACCACTCTGACCCATAATCATCATCATGTCGATCCTTAAACATAACCAAAATTTCCAACTATTTCCTTCTAGGATCATTCCCTCACGCATAAGGAACAATTTTCATTCTATAACGATTTCTCATCTACTATACTACAGCTTGACTAATCTATTCTTCATCTTCTTTAAACTTACTCTGCCTTCAAGAATATACTTAACAACATACATAACCACAAAGCTTGGTCTCACAACTGGGCAATCACCCAATTCTGCCCCGACATTCCATTCCGATAACAGTCAAAATAACACCAACTTACAAACCACGTACTTCAACAACTGGAATTACAAAACGTACACTCTACCCGAAATCCCAAAAAGGACTTCTTTCTAATCCTTCATCTTTCTAACATCGCTTTACTACATCACCGGCTGACACATATATCTTGGCAATTGAAGCTACTATTCGTTCGTACATCCACCACTCCTATCATCACACTACCGACCAAGTCTCTCATGGTCATTCGTACACAATTCACCCTTTCCTTCATATTCTCCTGTATACTACAAACGAGTCTGTCTCGCTACTTAGTTCTCTCCCAACTTGTTGAACTATGACTCTCGAGTTCTCACTTAGCTCAAACACAAACATCCTACCTAGCTCTTTATGATCCGAGTCCTTTCTTAGACACGACACATTTTCTTACTGACTGGTATAGTCTACACTCACTCCGCTTGTGTTACACACCTTGTCCTTCTACGGACCCTCCTCACCTTGTAAATAGAACGCCTATTCAACAACAACAGTCTCTTACTAATTTAACACCTCTACAAGATGTTCTATCAACTTACACTCATCTGGTTTGAGTCTCCGGCCTCGACCAACATACACCGTTGCCGACTTCAACAACAAAAGACACTCTTAACTACTTCCTTATCCTATCCTTTAACATGAGTTCCTTACGAGACCTATTCCTCCCTACACATCATAGTTAACTTTATAATCTGTCGCCCCTATTTCAAAACTTACTCATGTAACATCAATCTTACCAGCTCCCTTCGAAACTCATGGCCCACATCGTGGACCTTTCATTCCTGCCTCACAACACTACTCATAAAGAGTTGCTAAGACCAATACCTTGATGACTCCTAGTCCTTCCTCCGGACACCATCGCCCCTCGGCAACTGTGTTCTCAGTCATCGAGCAAAGGTACAGACCCGCATACACCTGACACTAAAATCCGTTCCCGACTCTTCCAAGGTCCAACTCTCCCCTTAAACACAAATACCAAAACTACATACATTCTCCCTTGACTTGACCAACGCCTCTCCGCTCTCGGAGTTCTTCCTTAGCTTAAGACGTAATACTCTACGACCTAGTGGGTTCATAGCCTTCATGCATGACAATAAAGTAAATAATTCCTTTTACCCATTTTATCATTTTAAATAAACAACATTTAGAAACAACTCGGGTACCCGTGACCCCGTCACTCTTATAACTTCAAAACCCTGCACAACGATTCGAGAATCGTTGGCATGCATCTTCCCGTGAACCTCAATCTTGCTCAATCCGAACAATGTTATTACGAGAATACTATATTGCATGAAAATCTTTTCGTATGAGACAATTCTGAATGAATGACCGACACAAAGTAAACTAGTCGGTTCTCACACTCAATTGTATGATATCGAAAGGTCAATAAGCATTTTGGTTATAAGTGAAATGCAGGTAACCGTTTTCTTGACCATTTTTGTAACAATTTAACTTATCATTAAAAGCGTGGAATACTTTGCAAATCGTTAACCTCAAAATTTCAATGTGCGACGTACTGAAATCGCTTTTTTTTCTTTAAACGTGCACTCGTACAAGCTGACTCATTTTGTCCAAAGTTGACATTTACATTTTTTTAGCTTAAATCGTGAAAATTTCATGTTACATGAAAGAACGCCATGCATGAGACTCTATTTGCAATAGGAAGCTACTCACTCAACGAGGTCAACCGCTTTACTCACGCAACTTATCCTTGATACCCCACTTACGACCAAGGGTCGCCCTCTCGGTCAAGCACTAACTTGATGTACATGCGTCCCACATCTCACTTACTCAACCATTTCACACTATTTTCGCTTTGATCGACTACCTCACTTTCTACTTCTACAGGCTTTCAATTCACTATAAGTATCTTATTCCATTTGTCCTGCCAATGAAAAGCTCGACTAAAAAGTCAGGGCTACATTGATACTTTCAAGGTTTTGACACTGTTCTATCTTACCATCCCAACTGATCTATCCCATGATTTCCATAACTAGGACTCTCCCGAAACTGGAGTCTTACTAAAACTCAAACATTCATCCTCTCCGAATCCACGAGGAGCTACCTCTAGACGACTCATAACATTCTTTACAACGTTTTATTCTCTACGACGTCTACATACATCACATCATAATGACTCTTACACGACACTTCCCCAAGCAATGGAGCTCGGTCTATCCCTCAGGGATCTTGCTGACCTATTTCTCCACGTTCTCCCGGCCATAGCGCTAAACTAAAAGAAACCGATAGTTAATCCTTGCTAGACGTGACACAACAAATTTGCTATAAGTAAGGTATTGTAAGCACGCACATGTACCTGTAAGTTCGTAATTACACTGGCCAGGTGTAATCCCAAACTTACCTTACACGTTTGTCCTTGGCACCTTATTCCTAAGCACATTTATAGTGATCATTCCTAGAGGCAATCCTATGTCTCGGTTGTGTTCCTCATCTTACAGTTTAAGTTTAGGCCCGAATGGTCACCTAAATCCCTTAAACTAAGGCTCTGATACCATTTGTAACATCCCAAATTTCATAACAGGCAAACAACCATAAATAAGCATTCGAATTACATAAAACCTTGTCTTTACATCATCAATAATTCATACTAAACAAAATTGACAGCGGAAGTCTCTAAATCCACAGCCGAGAGCTATTCTATAGTCATCATAGCCAAACCTTGAAGTTACTCTAAGCTTTAAGTCCTTCTTATCGCCTCCTAGTTCTTACTTGAAGAACCCTTAACATGCTTACCTGAAAATGGTTTGATTTTGAAAGCGAGGGTTAGACCAAAAGGTCTAGTGAATTCCCTCCGAAAACAACATGTACACAGTATAAAATCATTTATAAAAATATCATCGTAAACCTTAACATAACATCAGGCATGGTACTACACTGTATATAGGATCACATAAACATTCTGCGATCGGGGCCCAATGGGCTACCCTCTCGCCCTCAACCGGAGCCTACGCAAACTCCCCTTCCCGGAGCTTACGCAGACCCCCCTTTCTACTCGAAATAGGAGGAAACGGATTCCAACCTACCAGTCTGTCATAAACATCCAAGGGATCATCAGACCCCGAGGATCTATCTCTGATCCTACAGTGTAGACCGACTCCACATAGCACGTCATTCATTTCATAAAACATGCACCTTCAAAACCTTAGTAAATCGTCATTCTCAGTTCATCAAGTACAATACATTTTCTCAAGTAAAATAGGTATTTCATGGAAAACATGCGTAACGGTTATAAACATCTCATGCTCGTAAATGAAACCATAATCAGTCAAAATCATGTAACACTTTAAGTCGTAAAAGGTTTAGGGAACTCACCTTGCTTGACGTACAACGCACTTCATAAATACTTCCAAGCTAACCCAAACGAACACCTAAGGCAATAGATTCACATCAGATAACCAGTTCACCCTTCTGTCCGGAGAACTCAATCCGGACACAGCTATTTTCCGGATACAGCATTGTCCGGACGTAACACTTTTCCGGATACAACACTTATCCGGACACAACACTTATCCGGACGCTAGACTTATCCGGATGCTAGACTTATCCGGGAAAAGCTACCCGGACACTAAGCTTATCCGGAGACTTCAGCTACCCGGATACTAAGAAACACCCGGACACCCTCACGGGGCACTTACCCGGACACTTGCAACATATCCGGACACCACCAAACACTGGTGTCCGGAAAACGCCGTTGTTCGAACTTAACAAGTCTAAAACTGATTTTTACTTCGATTTTTGCCATTAAGTCGATTAGATATATACAAGGGTTCATCCACCCATCCTCAAATACTCACTTAATCCATTTACAACCCCTTAAATCAGTTTATTAAGACAAAAACCCATAAAACACATTTTTAAGGAAAAGTGAGTGAAAGCTCATTGAATCTCCACATTTAGACTTAAGAATCCAGACTAATTAAGAAAGGAATACTACAACAACAAGGAACACGAATTTAGAAAGGATTACCTTGTTGATTTCTTCTCTCTTTTGATTACTTTCTCCCAAAAACCCCTTTCTCCTTCTCTTTTCTTCCCTAGCGGCCAACACCACCAAGAATAGCTGAAAATCAGCTAACCCTAGGGGGTTGTGCCCTTAAATACTCTCTCTCAAATTTCCATTTTGGTCCTCCAAGTATACTTCCATTCTTTAGACAAATGACACTAAACTTTCATAGTTTCTACAAAAGAACCGGTTGTTACAGGCTAGCTTGGGAAAAAAGTAGTTGAGAGTGGATTCAATTACCGGTTCGCTAGTATTGATCGGGTTGTTTATAGTTTGTTATCATTTTGGGAGATAATTGATCGGCCAAGATAACTAAACATGGAGTACTTTTTGACTTAACCAACTAAAAAAATAATCTAAATATTTAACTATGCGTAAGTTTGGGATTTAACATGAACATATAAATTTTATTGTCATTCATAAAAAAATGAGGCATATGAGAATAGAGAAAAATACTTTTATTATAAGATCAAAAAGAGTTATAAGCCTTTATAAAAATCGTCGTATTACTCCTGGTAACAAAAACATTTATTTGTTGGATATGGTATGCAATACCCATAATGAAAGCCCTCCCTCTCACAATGTTGAACGCAATCAGAATTATCTTCGCATGATCCAATGAAGACCTCCTTCGAATGTGCTGTACAATACGGTACACAATTAGCATGGTAGTAAAATAAAAATATAATTTTATAAGGTAGAGACATAAATAGAATAAGAAGAAATGTAATGCAAAGAATCGCATCACAAACAATAAAAGTATTGTAAAATTCTAGCCTGCTAAAATTATATTGAATAATTGTTGTGCAAATCAACCATGAGAACAGTTTATATTTCAATATAAAAAAACATTTAGCTGTTAGTGTGCACACAAAATCCAAACCTAAAACTGTTTATGTTAAGAAAATGCAAAAGAAACTGAATTATGGATACAATACTCAATGAAATATGTAAAATTGTTTTGTTCATAAAATATCACCACGATCTGAATCATCCATACATTCTCGAACAAAAATAGGTGGTAGAGAGAGCGTAGCACATGCGTTTATCGGAGTGTGTACGTATATCTAAGATTTTTTTTTGGGCAATTTTAAAGAAAAATATATTAGTTTGAATTTATATATAAGCTACTAGAAGAGTATATTCGTATGAATAGAAGCAAATTCAAATATATAACATGGTAAAGGCATAAAAAACAAACCTAAAACAGAGGTACACGTAATACAAATAACAATCATCACAAGCAACACAAATGTTGCAACATTCTTGCTTGCTAAACCCATATGACGTTCCACCAATTTTTGATCAAAGGTTGTAAGGATTTGTAGAAAATAGGTCTTCAAACGTGTTTGGTAAATTATGAGTCAACAAACCACCCTTAAGTAGTTTCTCAAATTTCGAATCGGTTAAAAGCTCATAAATGCAAATATGCTTGAAATTAATGTTAATAACTAATATATTCGAAACATCACCATTAATTTTCTTGTCTTCCTTCCTTTCTAATATTGACTTGGTATTTAAGGTTGAACAAAGTATGATTATTGAATGAAAAAAGAACTGCTAAATTAAGGCAATTGTGGTAACAATATATTGTAATTGGTTTGTTAAACAACTAAATATGTAACAACACCGCTCTCGGTGTGACAAACACAAAATATTACTATGAGAATATAAGTACGATAAATATAACAATATATAATAAATATAGTTTTATTGAAGTAATTTATAATATAATAGCAAAAACATACATTGAAAAATATTAATAATATCTTAACATGAAATATTAACATCTATTGGCATTAAAATGTTATAACACAACATGAGAATGTTAAATTAAGTTATCATAAGCTAAAATAAATTAACATATGTTAACATCTTACCTTATATATGTGAATATCCGCGAACAAAGTATTTTCTACGCTTCCTATTAAATTTTGATTTCTTACCAGAAACGGACCATATATATAGAGTGGAGGGTTCAAATAAGAAATCAAAAAATGTTGACAAGATGGGGATATATATCAACATTTATATAAGATTTTCAATTTCCAAGAAATTAAAGACAAAATACGTAAATACTAACAAAATATAACAACCTGAGTATATTCATATAACATGTATCATGTAATTCCATACAAAACAAATCACAATGGGCTACACATTGGGTCTTAGACATCAAAAATATACAACAGTCTAAAGGTTGTTACAAACAAATCACATTGTGCTCGAGTGCCAGCTTTACGACTAACATCGAGTTGTGCTTGAACGCCAACTAAACAATTATGCGAGTTGTGCTTGAACTCCAACTAAACGATTTCCCGAGTTTTGCTTGAGCACCAACTACACGATTTACCGAGTTTTCTTGGGTGTGTACTATTTGTGTGATTATTCAAAAGTCATATATAAACTCATTTTATTGTATTATTACAATGACATGGATTATCTCATTAGACCGCATGGTCTAACCCTCATGTTGTTTAAAAAAAATGTAATTGGAGATAACAAAGGTGGGTTAATTCACGTGTTCGGTTTGAGCAATTTTAACCGTTAAGACTTGAGAGAAATATTTGGACCCAAGGTGAATTTTATTTTAACCATTTTCAAACCGAAATGCATATATTGACAAATGTTTATCGTTTAAAGGTTACGTCCTATTGGTATGATTGGTTTACAATTGATAATCATGATTGCGATAATTGTTACATGTGAATTGTTATTATTACGTGTAACATGATTATTGATTCATGGATTAAAGAGACTTACATAACAGAAACTCATGTGTGTGTGAGACTGTAATGGTCCATAAGGGGTATATATATATATATATATATGTAACAACCCGTTTCTGTCAAGTGCATAGTTTGGTGGCCAAAGTGGAAGAAATGGAAGTTTTATTCAAGGGGCTGTTTTGAAATTGTGGGAGCTATAAAAGGGACCAGATCCCTAGGGTTACTAATCATTTGTTTTTGTGAGCGGCTGAATACTGGAAGAGAAGGAACGGTGAAAGGAGGGCTGGGATTGCGATTTCTTGTGGAAGAGGCTCTACCAGGTAAGGAATCTAAATTCCCTATTACTCTCCATGTAATATGATAGTTAGATAAATCGTATTCCAGACTGTATTCCATATTTTAGCGGGGTTGTGGATAAGAACACTGTGGAGAGTTTTAGCTCTCGATTGGGATTGTAATCTAATGAAAATCCTTGGGCTAGGAATTTGTGTTGTCTAAGGAGTACAATAGAACGATTTGGGTAAGAGTGTTGTGTTAAAATCTCAGCTTACTGGACTCCCTAGGAAGAAATCGAGTATGGAAGCGGTTAAGGTTCGTCCCTGTTCGGTACCGGGAGTCGGCATACCGGGAGTCGGTACCGGGAGTCGGCATACCGGGAGTCGGCGGACCGGGAGTCGGTACCGGGAGTCGGCATACCGGGAGTCGGCAGACCGGGAGTCGGTACCGGGACTCATGGGTTGCTGGGACGAAGCTTGTTGGGCCAAAGAATATGTGGGCCGAGAGATGCTCCGGTGGACTTAGAATTTGCTAGGGCTTAGCATGCTTTTAAAAGAGATCCGTTATGGAGTAATGATCCAAATTTATTTTAGAGACCGAGCAAGAGAGAGACTTATGATCATAATTGAGTGGCATCTAATTAATTTATAATTATTAACTAGGTGTACGGACGGAACGAGATACGAGGTTAGAAAGGAGTTGCTATCAGGTGAGTTCCCTAAACCCTTTTTACGACGCGAAGTGATAAATGTTTCTTTTACTGAGTATGGTTTATCGAGCATGAAAAGTATGATTTGATTTGCATGATTTTCACGAATGATCTTATCTTAAACGAAAGAGGTGTTTAGCATGACATTATGAAAGATATGATTTATGAAAAATATATTTTACATGTTTGCATGAACATATGTGTACACTATGTGGAGTCGGTCTGCACTGTGGGATCTAAGAGAGGTTCTCGGGGTCTTAGGACTCTTGGTTATGTATGATAGACCGGTAGGATGGAATTTGTTTTCATCCTATTCGGTAGAGGGGGATCCGCGGGGATTCCAAGTGGCGAGAAGGGAGTCTGCTGGGGCCCTGATCGCAATATGTTATGTGATCCACAACACAGTGCAGCACCATGTATGATGATATGTTACAGATTATTTATAAGTCTTTCAAATGTTTTCCAACTGTTTAAATGTGTTGTTTTTGGAGGGAATTCACTAGACCTTTGGTCTAACCCTCGCTTTCAAAACTAAACCATTTTCAGGTAAGCGCGTAACAGGTCCTTCCAAATAAAAACTAGGGAAGGAGACAAAAGAGGCATGGAGCTTAGAGAGACTCCAGTTTTGGATATGGTAGTTCAGATAGTGCTCGGCTGTGGAATGTAGAGACTTCCGCTGTCAATTTTGCCTAGTTTAGCTCATTGGAGTTTTAAAAGACAAGTTTATTTATGTAATTCGAATACCTATGTTATGTTATCGTATGATTATGAAGTTTGGCACGTTACAATATATGTATCTCATAAATATGTTTCGGTGTGGTGAGCTACTGCCGACATTAATCGCGGTCTTTTCAGAGTGTGTGTTTATGCTCGCGAATATGTTTCGTGTAATAAGCCACCGTTGATATTGCCTTTATTCTTATAGGGGTGTGCGTTATTTTGAAAAGCGACCGTTGAGATTTGTCACCTTGGGCGCGATGTAGTACTTGTTGGCTACTTGATGCTTCTTAATTGATTTAATGACTTTTTGCGAAATGATTTTTACTAACTATTTCTCTAATAGGGATCGCTCACTAAACCTTATGGTCTAACCCTCATTTTGTTTTAGAAATATATATATGCATTTAAGGTGAATCTTATATAGGGATGGCTAGCTTGGGAAAAAAGTAGTTGAGAGTGGATTCAATTACCGGTTCGCTAGTATTGATCGAGTTGTTTATAGTTTGTTATCATTTTGGGAGATCATTGATCGGCCAAGATAACTAAACATGGAGTACTTTTTGACTTAACCAACTAAAAAAATAATCTAAATATTTAACTATGCGTAAGTTTGGGATTTAACATGAACATATAAATTTTATTGTCATTCATAAAAAAATGAGGCATATGAGAATAGAGAAAAATACTTTTATTATAAGATCAAAAAGAGTTATAAGCCTTTATATAAATCGTCGTATTAATCCTGGTAACAAAAACATTTATTTGTTGGATATGGTATGCAATGCCCATAATGAAAGCCCTCCCTCTCACAATGTTGCACGCAATCCGAATTATCTTCGCATGATCCAATGAAGACCTCCTTCGAATGTGTTGTACAATACCGTACACAATTAGCATGGTAGTAAAATAAAAATATAATTTTATAAGGTAGAGACATAAATAGAATAAGAAGAAATGTAATGCAAAGAATCGCATCACAAACAATAAAAGTATTGTAAAATTCTAGCATGCTAAAATTATATTGAATAATTGTTGTGCAAATCAACCATGAGAACAGTTTATATTTCAATATAAAAAAACATTTAGCTGTTAGTGTGCACACAAAATCCAAACCTAAAACTGTTTATGTTAAAAAAATGCAAAAGAAACTGAATTATGGATACAATACTCAATGAAATAGGTAAAATTGTTTTGTTCATAAAATATCACCACGATCTGAATCATCCATACATTCTCGAACAAAAATAGGTGGTAGAGAGAGCGGAGCACATGCGTTTATTGGAGTGTGTACGTATATCTAAGATTTTTTTTGGGCAATTTTAAAGAAAAATATATTAGTTTGAATTTATATATAAGCTACTAGAAGAGTATATTCGTATGAATAGAAGCAAATTCAAATATATAACATGGTAAAGGCATAAAAAACAAACATAAAACAGAGGTACACGTAATACAAATAACAATCATCACAAGCAACACAAATGTTGCAACATTCTTGCTTGCTAAACCCATATGACGTTCCACCAATTTTTGATCAAAGGTTGTAAGGATTTGTAGAAAATAGGTCTTTTTCGAATCGGTTAAAAGCTCATAAATGAAAATATGCTTGAAATTAATGTTAATAACTAATATATTCGAAACATCACCATTAATTTTCTTGTCTTCCTTCTTTTCTAATATTGACTTGATATTTAAGGTTGAACAAAGTATGATTATTGAATGATAAAAGAACTGCTAAATTAAGGCAATTGTGGTAACAATATATTGTAATTGATTTGTTAAACAACTAAATATGTAACAACACCGCTCTCGGTGTGACAAATACAAAATATTACTATGAGAATATAAGTACGATAAGTATAACAATATATAATAAAAATAGTTTTATTGAAGTTATTTATAATATAATAGAAAAAACATACATTGAAAAATATTAATAATATCTTAACATGAAATATTAACATCTATTGGCATTAAAATGTTATAACACTGTAACAACCCAAATGCTAGCAAGTTTGAAAGTTTAGTGGCCAAAATGAGAAGAATGAAAGTTATTCTTTGGGACAAAATTTCAATTTGTGAAATATATAAGTATGGGCCAGATCCCTAGGGTTGGCACTGTGATGATCTTTCTCTGCATTCGTTTGGCGGCTGAAAGGGAGATAGGGACGAGAAGGAAGGGATTTCAGTATTTTCTCCTACAAGAGAGCTTCTATCTGGTAAGGAATCGTCCCTCTTTTGTAGTTGATACATGTATGCTTGCTGAGTAGAGAAGTTGCTATTCTTTTTCTCCTTGTCTAAGTAGTAAGAACTAATTTAAGGGCAGTTGGGTGTAATCCTTTTCAGATATTTCAAATGACTATTTTTGTTATGAAATGGAAGGTATTAGGGTGGGTTTATCGCTTATTACCCTTGGTAAAAGATTGTTAGAAAGATCGTGTAGCGATTAGACCGATTATTGTGTAGCATTAAGTTCTGTTCAAAATCGCCGATTGCGGGACTAGTGTGATTGCGGGACTTGATGAGAGTCCCGGTGTCGAGTTGCTTTAGGTCCCGATATTGTGTTGCCCGGTATCCTCTTTCTTAACTAAGTCCCGGTATGGTGTGTGGGTTTAAGTCCCGGTATCGTTTGTGTGTGCATGTCCCGGTGTGGGTGTGTGTGCATGTCCCGGTATATAAATGGAATTCGGTAATGAAAGCTAATTGGACCGAATTGTCCAACAGCTAAGGAGTGTGTGTGCTTGGGCCAACTGGGAGTATTGGAGGTCACGTGGGCCTTTGCCAATTAATTATTTGGCACATGTTTCTCCACTAAATCCCTCCATATGGTTTTAAACCATAATTCAAAGGGGACGTAAGTTTGTCCTACCTGGCGAGATGTTTTTGTAGTTAAGATGAAATCCAATTTTGGATGATCACTTGTACCAGAAGGTTGTATTCGGTTGTGGGCTCAAAGTTTTTTTTAGTGATCCATAGTTATTTTAGAGGTCGGGTTAAGAAGAGAAATTTAGGATTTAAAATTTAGTTGTATCTAATTAATTTATAAATTATTAATTAGGTGTACGGTCGGTACGAGGCACGAGGCTAGAAAAGGATTTGCTATCAGGTGAGTTCTCTCGACCCTTTTTATGACGTACTGTTTTTACTGAAATGGTTCCTTTATCGAGCATGATTTGAATTTATAAAAGCTATGCATGTATTCATGAGTTGCATGATTGTTTACCAATGAATGATGTTTAAGGTTTTCATGCACGTGGTTTCAAATGTATGTGTATGCTATGTGGGGTCGGTTACACGGTGGGGTCAGGGTACCTTGGGATCTCTGATACCTTGGGGCAGATGGAGGATTAGCTTGTAGGTTGGAATTTGTTTTCTCCTACATGAAGGAACGAGGAGTCCATTTGGATTTCGGCGTAGGCGAGAGGGTGCCCGTCAGGCCCCAATCGGTTTAGCTTATGCAAACCCCAGAACCCTGTGTTAACCTTGTATGATGGAAATGTGATGCATAAGAGTTCTTTTATACGTGAAATGAATTTATTCTATATTACATGTTTTATGGAGGGAATTCACTAGACCTTTTGGTCTAACCCTCGCTTTTCAAAACTAAACCATTTTCAGGTAAGCAAGTAGCAAGAGGCTCAATAAAAGAGCAAGAGCAAGGTAGAGTACAAGTACAGTTAGAGACAGTGCCAGTTGTAATAGTTAGATTATTCTCAGTTGTGTATAGGTTGTTTCCGCCAACCTTCGTTTGAGATTGATGTAAAGAGAATTTTTGGGACCCGATTTTGTAATGTTATGACTTAATGCTAAGATTATTCAGATAGAATTTTTGGGATGTTACAAATGGTATCAGAGCCATAGTTTAAGGTATTTAGGTGACCGGATGGGCCTAAACTTAAACTTGGGAGTAGAAATCACAATTGAGAATCAGGAAATGCGTTAGGAGGGCACTAATGTTGATACAAGAAATGCGTTAGGAGGACACTGTTATAGAGATAGGACTAATAGGGTAATGAGGACTGTCATGTAAGGTAAGTTTGAAATTCCACCTGGCCAGTGAAATTACAAACTTACAGGTACGTGTAGGTGCTTAACCTACCTTATTATTGCGAAGTGGTAGTCAGAAGCTAGTGTTTATGTCGTGTTCCAGTACTTTAGAATGTCAGCAAGATCCTTGAGAGGTA
>JAWVWS010000846.1:0-29000 GCA_033807775.1 Saussurea involucrata | reverse complement strand
ATAAACTCATTTTATTGTATTATTACAATGACATGGATTATCTCATTAGACCGCATGGTCTAACCCTCATGTTGTTTAAAAAAATATGTAATTGGAGATAACAAAGGTGGGTTAATTCACGTGTTCGGTTTGAGCAATTTTAACCGTTAAGACTTGAGAGAAATATTTGGACCCAAGGTGAATTTTATTTTAACCATTTTCAAACCGAAATGCATATATTGACGAATGTTTATCGTTTAAAGGTTACGTCCTATTGGTATGATTGGTTTACAATTGATAATCATGATTGCGATAATTGTTACATGTGAATTGTTATTATTACGTGTAACATGATTATTGATTCATGGATTAAAGAGACTTACACAACAGAAACGCATGTGTGTGTGAGACTGTAATGGTCCATAAGGGGTGTGTGTGTATATATATATATATATATATATATATATATGTATGTATCTCATAAATATGTTTCGGTGTGGTGAGCCACTGCCGACATTAATCGCGGTCTTATCAGAGTGTGTGTTTATGCTCACGAATACGTTTCGTGTAATAAGCCACCGTTGATATTTCCTTTATTCTTATAGGGGTGTGCGTTATTTTGAAAAGCGACCGTTAAGATTTGTCACCTTGGGCGCGATGTAGTACTTGTTGGCTACTTGATGCTTCTTAATTGATTTAATGACTTTTTGCGAAATGATTTTTACTAACTATTTCTCTAATAGGGATCGCTCACTAAACCTTATGGTCTAACCCTCATTTTGTTTTAGAAATATATATATATATATGCATTTAAGGTGAATCTTATATAGGGATGGCTAGCTTGGGAAAAAAGTAGTTGAGAGTGGATTCAATTACCGGTTCGCTAGTATTGATCGGGTTGTTTATAGTTTGTTATCATTTTGGGAGATCATTGATCGGCCAAGATAACTAAACATGGAGTACTTTTTGACTTAACCAACTAAAAAAATAATCTAAATATTTAACTATGCGTAAGTTTGGGATTTAACATGAACATATAAATTTTATTGTCATTCATAAAAAAATGAGGCATATGAGAATAGAGAAAAATACTTTTATTATAAGATCAAAAAGAGTTATAAGCCTTTACAAAAATCGTCGTATTACTCCTGGTAACAAAAACATTTATTTGTTGGATATGGTATGCAATACCCATAATGAAAGCCCTCCCTCTCACAATGTTGCACGCAATCTGAATTATCTTCGCATGATCCAATGAAGACCTCATTCGAATGTGCTGTACAATACCGTACACAATTAGCATGGTAGTAAAATAAAAATATAATTTTATAAGGTAGAGACATAAATAGAATAAGAAGAAATGTAATGCAAAGAATCGCATCACAAACAATAAAAGTATTGTAAAATTCTAGCATGCTAAAATTATATTGAATAATTGTTGTGCAAATCAACCATGAGAACAGTTTATATTTCAATATAAAAAAACATTTAGCTGTTAGTGTGCACACAAAATCCAAACCTAAAACTGTTTATGTTAAGAAAATGCAAAAGAAACTGAATTATGGATACAATACTCAATGAAATAGGTAAAATTGTTTTGTTCGTAAAATATCACCACGATCTGAATCATCCATACATTCTCGAACAAAAATAGGTGGTAGGGAGAGCGGAGCACATGCGTTTATTGGAGTGTGTACGTATATCTAAGATTTTTTTTGGGCAATTTTAAAGAAAAATATATTAGTTTGAATTTATATATAAGCTACTAGAAGAGTATATTCGTATGAATAGAAGCAAATTCAAATATATAACATGGTAAAGGCATAAAAAACAAACCTAAAACAGAGGTACACGTAATACAAATAACAATCATCACAAGCAACACAAATGTTGCAACATTCTTGCTTGCTAAACCCATATGACGTTCCACCAATTTTTGATCAAAGGTTGTAAGGATTTGTAGAAAATAGGTCTTCAAACGTGTTTGGTAAATTATGAGTCTACAAACCACCCTTAAGTAGTTTCTCAAATTTCGAATTGGTTAAAAGCTCATAAATGCAAATATGCTTGAAATTAATGTTAATAACTAATATATTCGAAACATCACCATTAATTTTCTTGTCTTCCTTCCTTTCTAATATTGACTTGATATTTAAGGTTGAACAAAGTATGATTATTGAATGAAAAAAGAACTGCTAAATTAAGGCAATTGTGGTAACAATATATTGTAATTGATTTGTTAAACAACTAAATATGTAACAACACCGCTCTCGGTGTGACAAACACAAAATATTACTATGAGAATATAAGTACGATAAATATAACAATATATAATAAATATAGTTTTATTGAAGTAATTTATAATATAATAGTAAAAACATACATTGAAAAATATTAATAATATCTTAACATGAAATATTAACATCTATTGGCATTAAAATGTTATAACACAACATGAGAATGTTAAATTAAGTTATCATAAGCTAAAATAAATTAACATATGTTAACATCTTACCTTATATATGTGAATATCCGCGAACAAAGTATTTTCTACGCTTCCTATTAAATTTTGATTTCTTACTAGAAACAGACCATATATATAGAGTGGAGGGTTCAAATAAGAAATCAAAAAATGTTGACAAGATGGGGATATATATCAACATTTATATAAGATTTTCAATTTCCATGAAATTAAAGACAAAATACGTAAATACTGACAAAATATAACAACCTGAGTATATTCATATAACATGTATCATGTAATTCCATACACAACAAATCACAATGGGCTACACATTGGGTCTCAGACATCAAAAATATACAACAGTCTAAAGGTTGTTACAAACAAATCACATTGTGCTCGAGTGCCAGCTTTAAGACTAACATCGAGTTGTGCTTGAACGCCAACTAAACAATTATGCGAGTTGTGCTTGAACTCCAACTAAACGATTTCCCGAGTTTTGCTTGAGCACCAACTACACGATTTACCGAGTTTTTCTTGGGTGCGTACTATTTGTGTGATTATTCCAAAGTCATATATAAACTCATTTTATTGTATTATTACAATGACATGGATTATCTCATTAGACCGCATGGTCTAACCCTCATGTTGTTTAAAAAAATATGTAATTGGAGATAACAAAGGTGGGTTAATTCACGTGTTCGGTTTGAGCAATTTTAACCGTTAAGACTTGAGAGAAATATTTGGACCCAAGGTGAATTTTATTTTAACCATTTTCAAACCGAAATGCATATATTGACGAATGTTTATCGTTTAAAGGTTACGTCCTATTGGTATGATTGGTTTACAATTGATAATCATGATTGCGATAATTGTTACATGTGAATTGTTTTTATTACGTGTAACATGATTATTGATTCATGGATTAAAGAGACTTACACAACAGAAACGCATGTGTGTGTGAGACTGTAATGGTCCATAAGGGGTATATATATATATATATATGTATCTCATAAATATGTTTCGGTGTGGTGAGCCACTGCCGACATTAATCGCGGTCTTATCAGAGTGTGTGTTTATGCTCGCGAATATGTTTCGGGTAATAAGCCACCGTTGATATTGCCTTTATTCTTATAGGGGTGTGCGTTATTTTGAAAAGCGACCGTTGAGATTTGTCACCTTGGGCGCGATGTAGTACTTGATGCTTAATTGATTTAATGACTTTTTGCGAAATGATTTTTACTAACTATTTCTCTAATAGGGATCGCTCACTAAACCTTATGGTCTAACCCTCATTTTGTTTTAGAAATATATATATATATATATATATATATATATATATATATATATATATATATATATATATATGCATTTAAGGTGAATCTTATATAGGGATGGCTAGCTTGGGAAAAAAGTAGTTGAGAGTGGATTCAATTACCGGTTCGCTAGTATTGATCGGGTTGTTTATAGTTTGTTATCATTTTGGGAGATCATTGATCGGCCAAGATAACTAAACATGGAGTACTTTTTGACTTAACCAACTAAAAAAATAATCTAAATATTTAACTATGCGTAAGTTTGGGATTTAACATGAACATATAAATTTTATTGTCATTCATAAAAAAATGAGGCATATGAGAATAGAGAAAAATACTTTTATTATAAGATCAAAAAGAGTTATAAGCCTTTATAAAAATCGTCGTATTACTCCTGGTAACAAAAACATTTATTTGTTGGATATGGTATGCAATACCCATAATGAAAGCCCTCCCTCTCACAATGTTGCACGCAATCTGAATTATCTTCGCATGATCCAATGAAGACCTCCTTCGAATGTGCTGTACAATACCGTACACAATTAGCATGGTAGTAAAATAAAAATATAATTTTATAAGGTAGAGACATAAATAGAATAAGAAGAAATGTAATGCAAAGAATCGCATCACAAACAATAAAAGTATTGTAAAATTCTAGCATGCTAAAATTATATTGAATAATTGTTGTGCAAATCAACCATGAGAACAGTTTATATTTCAATATAAAAAAACATTTAGCTGTTAGTGTGCACACAAAATCCAAACCTAAAACTGTTTATGTTAAGAAAATGCAAAAGAAACTGAATTATGGATACAATACTCAATGAAATAGGTAAAATTGTTTTGTTCATAAAATATCACCACGATCTGAATCATCCATACATTCTCGAACAAAAATAGGTGGTAGGGAGAGCGGAGCACATGCGTTTATTGGAGTGTGTACGTATATCTAAGATTTTTTTTGGGCAATTTTAAAGAAAAATATATTAGTTTGAATTTATATATAAGCTACTAGAAGAGTATATTCGTATGAATAGAAGCAAATTCAAATATATAACATGGTAAAGGCATAAAAAACAAACCTAAAACAGAGGTACACGTAATACAAATAACAATCATCACAAGCAACACAAATGTTGCAACATTCTTGCTTGCTAAACCCATATGACGTTCCACCAATTTTTGATCAAAGGTTGTAAGGATTTGTAGAAAATAGGTCTTCAAACGTGTTTGGTAAATTATGAGTCTACAAACCACCCTTAAGTAGTTTCTCAAATTTCGAATTGGTTAAAAGCTCATAAATGCAAATATGCTTGAAATTAATGTTAATAACTAATATATTCGAAACATCACCATTAATTTTCTTGTCTTCCTTCCTTTCTAATATTGACTTGATATTTAAGGTTGAACAAAGTATGATTATTGAATGAAAAAAGAACTGCTAAATTAAGGCAATTATGGTAACAATATATTGTAATTGGTTTGTTAAACAACTAAATATGTAACAACACCGCTCTCGGTGTGACAAACACAAAATATTACTATGAGAATATAAGTACGATAAATATAACAATATATAATAAATATAGTTTTATTGAAGTAATTTATAATATAATAGTAAAAACATACATTGAAAAATATTAATAATATCTTAACATGAAATATTAACATCTATTGGCATTAAAATGTTATAACACAACATGAGAATGTTAAATTAAGTTATCATAAGCTAAAATAAATTAACATATGTTAACATCTTACCTTATATATGTGAATATCCGCGAACAAAGTATTTTCTACGCTTCCTATTAAATTTTGATTTCTTACCAGAAACGGACCATGTATATAGAGTGGAGGGTTCAAATAAGAAATCAAAAAATGTTGACAAGATGGGGATATATATCAACATTTATATAAGATTTTCAATTTCCAAGAAATTAAAGACAAAATACGTAAATACTGACAAAATATAACAACCTGCGTATATTCATATAACATGTATCATGTAATTCCATACAAAACAAATCACAATGGGCTACACATTGGGTCTCAGACATCAAAAATATACAACAGTCTAAAGGTTGTTACAAACAAATCACATTGTGCTCGAGTGCCAGCTTTACGACTAACATCGAGTTGTGCTTGAACGCCAACTAAACAATTATGCGAGTTGTGCTTGAACTCCAACTAAACGATTTCCCGAGTTTTGCTTGAGCACCAACTACACGATTTACCAAGTTTTTCTTGGGTGCGTACTATTTGTGTGATTATTCAAAAGTCCTATATAAACTCATTTTATTGTATTATTACAATGACATGGATTATCTCATTAGACCGCATGGTCTAACCCTCATGTTGTTTAAAAAAAATATGTAATTGGAGATAACAAAGGTGGGTTAATTCACGTGTTCGGTTTGAGCAATTTTAACCGTTAAGACTTGAGAGAAATATTTGGACCCAAGGTGAATTTTATTTTAACCATTTTCAAACCGAAATGCATATATTGACGAATGTTTATCGTTTAAAGGTTACGTCCTATTGGTATGATTGGTTTACAATTGATAATCATGATTGCGATAATTGTTACATGTGAATTGTTTTTATT
Source organism: Saussurea involucrata (assembly GCA_033807775.1). NCBI lineage: Eukaryota > Viridiplantae > Streptophyta > Magnoliopsida > Asterales > Asteraceae > Saussurea > Saussurea involucrata. Next base: position 22,639 of record JAWVWS010000846.1, on the reverse strand, counting down.
ACGTGTAACATGATTATTGATTCATGGATTAAAGAGACTTACACAACAGAAACGCATGTGTGTGTGAGACTGTAATGGTCCATAAGGGGTATATATATATATATATATGTATCTCATAAATATGTTTCGGTGTGGTGAGCCACTGCCGACATTAATCGCGGTCTTATCAGAGTGTGTGTTTATGCTCGCGAATATGTTTCGGGTAATAAGCCACCGTTGATATTGCCTTTATTCTTATAGGGGTGTGCGTTATTTTGAAAAGCGACCGTTGAGATTTGTCACCTTGGGCGCGATGTAGTACTTGATGCTTAATTGATTTAATGACTTTTTGCGAAATGATTTTTACTAACTATTTCTCTAATAGGGATCGCTCACTAAACCTTATGGTCTAACCCTCATTTTGTTTTAGAAATATATATATATATATATATATATATATATATATATATATATATATATATATATATATATATATATATATATATATATATGCATTTAAGGTGAATCTTATATAGGGATGGCTAGCTTGGGAAAAAAGTAGTTGAGAGTGGATTCAATTACCGGTTCGCTAGTATTGATCGGGTTGTTTATAGTTTGTTATCATTTTGGGAGATCATTGATCGGCCAAGATAACTAAACATGGAGTACTTTTTGACTTAACCAACTAAAAAAATAATCTAAATATTTAACTATGCGTAAGTTTGGGATTTAACATGAACATATAAATTTTATTGTCATTCATAAAAAAATGAGGCATATGAGAATAGAGAAAAATACTTTTATTATAAGATCAAAAAGAGTTATAAGCCTTTATAAAAATCGTCGTATTACTCCTGGTAACAAAAACATTTATTTGTTGGATATGGTATGCAATACCCATAATGAAAGCCCTCCCTCTCACAATGTTGCACGCAATCTGAATTATCTTCGCATGATCCAATGAAGACCTCCTTCGAATGTGCTGTACAATACCGTACACAATTAGCATGGTAGTAAAATAAAAATATAATTTTATAAGGTAGAGACATAAATAGAATAAGAAGAAATGTAATGCAAAGAATCGCATCACAAACAATAAAAGTATTGTAAAATTCTAGCATGCTAAAATTATATTGAATAATTGTTGTGCAAATCAACCATGAGAACAGTTTATATTTCAATATAAAAAAACATTTAGCTGTTAGTGTGCACACAAAATCCAAACCTAAAACTGTTTATGTTAAGAAAATGCAAAAGAAACTGAATTATGGATACAATACTCAATGAAATAGGTAAAATTGTTTTGTTCATAAAATATCACCACGATCTGAATCATCCATACATTCTCGAACAAAAATAGGTGGTAGGGAGAGCGGAGCACATGCGTTTATTGGAGTGTGTACGTATATCTAAGATTTTTTTTGGGCAATTTTAAAGAAAAATATATTAGTTTGAATTTATATATAAGCTACTAGAAGAGTATATTCGTATGAATAGAAGCAAATTCAAATATATAACATGGTAAAGGCATAAAAAACAAACCTAAAACAGAGGTACACGTAATACAAATAACAATCATCACAAGCAACACAAATGTTGCAACATTCTTGCTTGCTAAACCCATATGACGTTCCACCAATTTTTGATCAAAGGTTGTAAGGATTTGTAGAAAATAGGTCTTCAAACGTGTTTGGTAAATTATGAGTCTACAAACCACCCTTAAGTAGTTTCTCAAATTTCGAATTGGTTAAAAGCTCATAAATGCAAATATGCTTGAAATTAATGTTAATAACTAATATATTCGAAACATCACCATTAATTTTCTTGTCTTCCTTCCTTTCTAATATTGACTTGATATTTAAGGTTGAACAAAGTATGATTATTGAATGAAAAAAGAACTGCTAAATTAAGGCAATTATGGTAACAATATATTGTAATTGGTTTGTTAAACAACTAAATATGTAACAACACCGCTCTCGGTGTGACAAACACAAAATATTACTATGAGAATATAAGTACGATAAATATAACAATATATAATAAATATAGTTTTATTGAAGTAATTTATAATATAATAGTAAAAACATACATTGAAAAATATTAATAATATCTTAACATGAAATATTAACATCTATTGGCATTAAAATGTTATAACACAACATGAGAATGTTAAATTAAGTTATCATAAGCTAAAATAAATTAACATATGTTAACATCTTACCTTATATATGTGAATATCCGCGAACAAAGTATTTTCTACGCTTCCTATTAAATTTTGATTTCTTACCAGAAACGGACCATGTATATAGAGTGGAGGGTTCAAATAAGAAATCAAAAAATGTTGACAAGATGGGGATATATATCAACATTTATATAAGATTTTCAATTTCCAAGAAATTAAAGACAAAATACGTAAATACTGACAAAATATAACAACCTGCGTATATTCATATAACATGTATCATGTAATTCCATACAAAACAAATCACAATGGGCTACACATTGGGTCTCAGACATCAAAAATATACAACAGTCTAAAGGTTGTTACAAACAAATCACATTGTGCTCGAGTGCCAGCTTTACGACTAACATCGAGTTGTGCTTGAACGCCAACTAAACAATTATGCGAGTTGTGCTTGAACTCCAACTAAACGATTTCCCGAGTTTTGCTTGAGCACCAACTACACGATTTACCAAGTTTTTCTTGGGTGCGTACTATTTGTGTGATTATTCAAAAGTCCTATATAAACTCATTTTATTGTATTATTACAATGACATGGATTATCTCATTAGACCGCATGGTCTAACCCTCATGTTGTTTAAAAAAAATATGTAATTGGAGATAACAAAGGTGGGTTAATTCACGTGTTCGGTTTGAGCAATTTTAACCGTTAAGACTTGAGAGAAATATTTGGACCCAAGGTGAATTTTATTTTAACCATTTTCAAACCGAAATGCATATATTGACGAATGTTTATCGTTTAAAGGTTACGTCCTATTGGTATGATTGGTTTACAATTGATAATCATGATTGCGATAATTGTTACATGTGAATTGTTTTTATTACGTGTAACATGATTATTGATTCATGGATTAAAGAGACTTACACAACAGAAACGCATGTGTGTGTGAGACTGTAATGGTCCATAAGGGGTATATATATATATATATATGTATCTCATAAATATGTTTCGGTGTGGTGAGCCACTGCCGACATTAATCGCGGTCTTATCAGAGTGTGTGTTTATGCTCGCGAATATGTTTCGGGTAATAAGCCACCGTTGATATTGCCTTTATTCTTATAGGGGTGTGCGTTATTTTGAAAAGCGACCGTTGAGATTTGTCACCTTGGGCGCGATGTAGTACTTGATGCTTAATTGATTTAATGACTTTTTGCGAAATGATTTTTACTAACTATTTCTCTAATAGGGATCGCTCACTAAACCTTATGGTCTAACCCTCATTTTGTTTTAGAAATATATATATATATATATATATATATATATATATATATATATATATATATATATATATATATATATATATATATATATATATATATGCATTTAAGGTGAATCTTATATAGGGATGGCTAGCTTGGGAAAAAAGTAGTTGAGAGTGGATTCAATTACCGGTTCGCTAGTATTGATCGGGTTGTTTATAGTTTGTTATCATTTTGGGAGATCATTGATCGGCCAAGATAACTAAACATGGAGTACTTTTTGACTTAACCAACTAAAAAAATAATCTAAATATTTAACTATGCGTAAGTTTGGGATTTAACATGAACATATAAATTTTATTGTCATTCATAAAAAAATGAGGCATATGAGAATAGAGAAAAATACTTTTATTATAAGATCAAAAAGAGTTATAAGCCTTTATAAAAATCGTCGTATTACTCCTGGTAACAAAAACATTTATTTGTTGGATATGGTATGCAATACCCATAATGAAAGCCCTCCCTCTCACAATGTTGCACGCAATCTGAATTATCTTCGCATGATCCAATGAAGACCTCCTTCGAATGTGCTGTACAATACCGTACACAATTAGCATGGTAGTAAAATAAAAATATAATTTTATAAGGTAGAGACATAAATAGAATAAGAAGAAATGTAATGCAAAGAATCGCATCACAAACAATAAAAGTATTGTAAAATTCTAGCATGCTAAAATTATATTGAATAATTGTTGTGCAAATCAACCATGAGAACAGTTTATATTTCAATATAAAAAAACATTTAGCTGTTAGTGTGCACACAAAATCCAAACCTAAAACTGTTTATGTTAAGAAAATGCAAAAGAAACTGAATTATGGATACAATACTCAATGAAATAGGTAAAATTGTTTTGTTCATAAAATATCACCACGATCTGAATCATCCATACATTCTCGAACAAAAATAGGTGGTAGGGAGAGCGGAGCACATGCGTTTATTGGAGTGTGTACGTATATCTAAGATTTTTTTTGGGCAATTTTAAAGAAAAATATATTAGTTTGAATTTATATATAAGCTACTAGAAGAGTATATTCGTATGAATAGAAGCAAATTCAAATATATAACATGGTAAAGGCATAAAAAACAAACCTAAAACAGAGGTACACGTAATACAAATAACAATCATCACAAGCAACACAAATGTTGCAACATTCTTGCTTGCTAAACCCATATGACGTTCCACCAATTTTTGATCAAAGGTTGTAAGGATTTGTAGAAAATAGGTCTTCAAACGTGTTTGGTAAATTATGAGTCTACAAACCACCCTTAAGTAGTTTCTCAAATTTCGAATTGGTTAAAAGCTCATAAATGCAAATATGCTTGAAATTAATGTTAATAACTATATATTCGAAACATCACCATTAATTTTCTTGTCTTCCTTCCTTTCTAATATTGACTTGATATTTAAGGTTGAACAAAGTATGATTATTGAATGAAAAAAGAACTGCTAAATTAAGGCAATTATGGTAACAATATATTGTAATTGGTTTGTTAAACAACTAAATATGTAACAACACCGCTCTCGGTGTGACAAACACAAAATATTACTATGAGAATATAAGTACGATAAATATAACAATATATAATAAATATAGTTTTATTGAAGTAATTTATAATATAATAGTAAAAACATAATTTGAAAAATATTAATAATATCTTAACATGAAATATTAACATCTATTGGCATTAAAATGTTATAACACAACATGAGAATGTTAAATTAAGTTATCATAAGCTAAAATAAATTAACATATGTTAACATCTTACCTTATATATGTGAATATCCACGAACAAAGTATTTTCTACGCTTCCTATTAAATTTTGATTTCTTACCAGAAACGGACCATGTATATAGAGTGGAGGGTTCAAATAAGAAATCAAAAAATGTTGACAAGATGGGGATATATATCAACATTTATATAAGATTTTCAATTTCCAAGAAATTAAAGACAAAATACGTAAATACTGACAAAATATAACAACCTGCGTATATTCATATAACATGTATCATGTAATTCCATACAAAACAAATCACAATGGGCTACACATTGGGTCTCAGACATCAAAAATATACAACAGTCTAAAGGTTGTTACAAACAAATCACATTGTGCTCGAGTGCCAGCTTTACGACTAACATCGAGTTGTGCTTGAACGCCAACTAAACAATTATGCGAGTTGTGCTTGAACTCCAACTAAACGATTTCCCGAGTTTTGCTTGAGCACCAACTACACGATTTACCAAGTTTTTCTTGGGTGCGTACTATTTGTGTGATTATTCAAAAGTCCTATATAAACTCATTTTATTGTATTATTACAATGACATGGATTATCTCATTAGACCGCATGGTCTAACCCTCATGTTGTTTAAAAAAAATATGTAATTGGAGATAACAAAGGTGGGTTAATTCACGTGTTCGGTTTGAGCAATTTTAACCGTTAAGACTTGAGAGAAATATTTGGACCCAAGGTGAATTTTATTTTAACCATTTTCAAACCGAAATGCATATATTGACGAATGTTTATCGTTTAAAGGTTACGTCCTATTGGTATGATTGGTTTACAATTGATAATCATGATTGCGATAATTGTTACATGTGAATTGTTTTTATTACGTGTAACATGATTATTGATTCATGGATTAAAGAGACTTACACAACAGAAACGCATGTGTGTGTGAGACTGTAATGGTCCATAAGGGGTATATATATATATATATATGTATCTCATAAATATGTTTCGGTGTGGTGAGCCACTGCCGACATTAATCGCGGTCTTATCAGAGTGTGTGTTTATGCTCGCGAATATGTTTCGGGTAATAAGCCACCGTTGATATTGCCTTTATTCTTATAGGGGTGTGCGTTATTTTGAAAAGCGACCGTTGAGATTTGTCACCTTGGGCGCGATGTAGTACTTGATGCTTAATTGATTTAATGACTTTTTGCGAAATGATTTTTACTAACTATTTCTCTAATAGGGATCGCTCACTAAACCTTATGGTCTAACCCTCATTTTGTTTTAGAAATATATATATATATATATATATATATATATATATATATGCATTTAAGGTGAATCTTATATAGGGATGGCTAGCTTGGGGAAAAAGTAGTTGAGAGTGGATTCAATTACCGGTTCGCTAGTATTGATCGGGTTGTTTATAGTTTGTTATCATTTTGGGAGATCATTGATCGGCCAAGATAACTAAACATGGAGTACTTTTTGACTTAACCAACTAAAAAAATAATCTAAATATTTAACTATGCGTAAGTTTGGGATTTAACATGAACATATAAATTTTATTGTCATTCATAAAAAAATGAGGCATATGAGAATAGAGAAAAATACTTTTATTATAAGATCAAAAAGAGTTATAAGCCTTTATAAAAATCGTCGTATTACTCCTGGTAACAAAAACATTTATTTGTTGGATATGGTATGCAATACCCATAATGAAAGCCCTCCCTCTCACAATGTTGCACGCAATCTGAATTATCTTCGCATGATCCAATGAAGACCTCCTTCGAATGTGCTGTACAATACCGTACACAATTAGCATGGTAGTAAAATAAAAATATAATTTTATAAGGTAGAGACATAAATAGAATAAGAAGAAATGTAATGCAAAGAATCGCATCACAAACAATAAAAGTATTGTAAAATTCTAGCATGCTAAAATTATATTGAATAATTGTTGTGCAAATCAACCATGAGAACAGTTTATATTTCAATATAAAAAAACATTTAGCTGTTAGTGTGCACACAAAATCCAAACCTAAAACTGTTTATGTTAAGAAAATGCAAAAGAAACTGAATTATGGATACATTACTCAATGAAATAGGTAAAATTGTTTTGTTCATAAAATATCACCACGATCTGAATCATCCATACATTCTCGAACAAAAATAGGTGGTAGGGAGAGCGGAGCACATGCGTTTATTGGAGTGTGTACGTATATCTAAGATTTTTTTTGGGCAATTTTAAAGAAAAATATATTAGTTTGAATTTATATATAAGCTACTAGAAGAGTATATTCGTATGAATAGAAGCAAATTCAAATATATAACATGGTAAAGGCATAAAAAACAAACCTAAAACAGAGGTACACGTAATACAAATAACAATCATCACAAGCAACACAAATGTTGCAACATTCTTGCTTGCTAAACCCATATGACGTTCCACCAATTTTTGATCAAAGGTTGTAAGTATTTGTAGAAAATAGGTCTTCAAACGTGTTTGGTAAATTATGAGTCTACAAACCACCCTTAAGTAGTTTCTCAAATCTCGAATTGGTTAAAAGCTCATAAATGCAAATATGCTTGAAATTAATGTTAATAACTAATATATTCGAAACATCACCATTAATTTTCTTGTCTTCCTTCCTTTCTAATTGTAACACCCCATATTTTCAACTCTTGTGTTTTTAGAATAAAATGGGAATTTTGGTGGCCAATGTGTGAAACTTAGAACTTAAGTGGTCAAGGGGTGAAATCAAGAGTTTGGATAAGATGAAAACCCTATGTTCTTCATTTCAGTGTTGGTTCATACGTTTGGGAGAAGAAATAGGGAGAGGGGAGTTAGAGAGCCAAAACCCTGATTTGGGAGTGTGGAAGAAGGATGACTTCAAGGATTGATGGTAGTATCTTCAAGGTATGATTTCTTCTTCTTCTTCTCTATGTTTGGCTAGTCTAGCATATGATTTGGGGATTGAATAATCCATTTGTTGGTTGAGTTTTAATCCATAAGAATGAAGGCAAATGATTTTGGGATTGATTCCCTATGAGTTTTAATCATTTCAGTAAGAAACTTCTTCATGTTTGCTTAGTAATCTCCATTTTTCTATGGATTGAGTTTTTGGAGTTTTGAGGTTTGAATTCATGAATCACTAGATGGATTTGATGGGTTTTATGATGTTTTAAATGTTGGTTGTCGATTTTTAATGCTTTGGTATCTAACATATCGATTTGGGAGACTTAGAACTGGTTTGGGAAAGTTTGGGGATGAGAAACCCTTGGTTTTGGGAAGAAAGCTCATGAAGGGGGAAGACCAGTGCTCTGCGCGTCTGGCTGCACGTTTGGAGGCGCGCCAAGGTCTGGCCCCCAAACCATCTTTCCGTTTCGTTGTTCGTTCGGGTCTAGGATCGAGGCGTCGATTGGAGGGATATTTTGGGGGTTTGTTAAGGATGTTTTGGGATGTAATTAGATGGTTTAACACCACTCTTATAATGTTAATTCAGGTGTTCGGTTTGAACTAAAGTGTGTCCCGAAGCGTGTGTCGAGGTGCTAAGGCTAAGGTGAGTTCCCTTACCTTCTTTGTGTGAATGAAATGTTTTACGAAAAGTTTTCATAACTGATTATGGTTACGAGCATGTTGACCTGATTAAACTATTTGAAAGGTTTTATATTACGTGATGTGAAAACGTTTATTAAAGCATGCGAGTTGTTTATACGTTCATTTCTACGTAAATGTTGATTGCATGCTGTTGGGATGTTGTTGCTATGTGTGGAGTCGGGTTGCACAGTGGAGAACTATTATTGATGCCCGAATGCCGTGCCTGGCTTTGTAAGGTGAATGCCGTACCTGGCTTAATAAGGTGATGAAAGTTGAGACCACTGTGCAATACCCTTATGTGGAGTCGAGCTTTTGAATTGGAATTTCCGTTTATTTTTATAACGGTTGAATGTTTTATACTACTGTTTGTGTGGAACTATTTTAAAGAGGGAATTCACTAGACCTCATGGTCTAACCCTCGCTTTTCGAAAACTAAAACCATTTTCAGGTGTTAGTCGTGTATGGAGTTTCATCTAATGATGTTGGAAGGTCGTGTTGTGGTAGAAGAGCTAGAGGCTAGTGAAGACTTGTAGATTACCGTCTGGCTTCCTGTAGAATCTCGGTTGTGAAGGTGTTTTCCGCTGCGAGTTTAGAGTAGAACTGATGTAGATTATATTCTTTGGGACCGTTTTTGGTTATAACGTTGTCAATTGCATTTTATTTAATTTGGGTTGTTACAAATGGTATCAGAGCCATAGTTTAAGGGATTTAGGTGACCGGATGGGCATAAACTTAAACTGTGGAGTAGAGTGGGACACAACTGAGATATAGGAAGCCATTAGGAAAGACCTTAATCGTAGGATATCTTGACAATGGTAGTGAGGACTCTCATGTAAGGTAAATTCAAATCGCATCTGGCCAATGCTATTATGAATTTACAGGTGCATGGGCGTAATCAATCGCTATTGTCGGGATGAGTGGTGAGTGTGGCGGTATGTAGAAGGTTCTAACCTTGTATATGATAGCAAGGAGTTGATGTGTCATGGGAGATCCCTTGTGTTGTGATGTTTGTAACTTCTAGAAGAAGTGTTGTCTGGAATGGTAATGAGCTGTCTAGAGGTAAACTCTCTGGGATAGGAAGTGAGAATTAGGTTGGCATCTTGAAAACCTTCAATTCAAGATCGAGTGAGGGAATATAGTCTTGGATTCCTTAGTCAATCGGTTTAGTGGCAAGATTAATGAATGAAAGTTATTAGTGTGGTTTTGGAGGTATGCATAAGAGTAGGAAGTGGAATAACTGGTCAGTTTGGTAAACCATGTTGAGCGGTCGATCAGGTGGGTTGTGAAACACTTGTACTACAAGTTGTAGCATAAGTAAGAAAGCGGTTGTTGGTCATAGTATGGTATCAGTGAAGAGTTGAAATAAGTGCAACGGTTGACTTGGTTAGAGTGAATAGCCTTCAATTGCATATCGAATTTCATGCATTATGCCATTAAACGTATTACACCAGTTCTTTCATGTTAAAAGCATGTACGTGCATGACAGGTCTTCTTGTTTTGGGAAATAAGTTGACGCGTGCGAGCGCGTGTTTTCTTTAAAGTAAAAGACAAACTTGTTTTCATTATACGATAAAGCTTTGAACTTAGAGATCTATGAATTATTTCACGCTTTTAATTGTGGAGAGAATCTTCGTTACGAAAATATTGAAACGTTTTATTGCGAGGTTTCGATTTATAAACAAAAAGAGTATTGACTCGTTATTATTATTATATGAATGAGTGTTGGAATTGACAGACCCACTTTGGGTAAGTGATTTCGTTCGGAAATTTTCCAGCCGTATGTGAAAGGGTTTCATTGGAGACAACCGTTGTGTCGGTGTCGATTTGGATGGACAAGGTTGCGAATTATCGTAAGAGTGCCAGCGAGCGATCCTTGCGGTCGTTGTGTTTTACTATTCATCTTGAGTGGTGTTGTTTCATGCATACTCAAGCTTGTTGTATGATTTTGTATCTACTGCGTTTTTTTTAAAGAGTGCAAAATGATTTCAATCGTTGTGTCATTGTGCATGAAGGCTATGAACTCGCTAGGCCGGGGAGGATATTACGATTGAGGTCAAGGAAAGGCTTTGGGAGTTGAATTGTCAGTTGAATAAGACGTGGTCGAGTTGTGACCTTAGCGTTGCCGTTAGAGGAGGTGGGTGAATACCGAGGGCCTCGGGCGGAGAATTCGGAATGGTGGAATGATTGTAGTTTGAACTATTGCTTGGTTATGTGAGAATAGTTTAATTATGGTGAAATTGGAAATGGTCGAAGTGATGTCAATGGTGGAATGGTAATAAGTAGCGTTACGTTGCTCGATGTAATGTTCTCGGCGGTGAGTCTGAGTACTGAGATAGGTTGGTAATTAGATTTTTCACTAAGAAAGGTCTTCTGTTTTTCCTCAAGTGGGAACGGTGTGATATAAATTGATTGTGATGCGTGAGAAGGAACCTGTTGTGTGTGGACGGATGAGGTCGTCCGAGATCGTGTAAATGATATGGTATAGGAACACCTAGTGAGGGTATTAGGAGAACGGAAGGTCATCAATGGGGATGTGATGTCCATTAAGGCTTTGATGATTTGCTTATGTGTAAGGTGTTATCACAGCGGAGATAGATCGCGAAGTAAGTTCCTACGAGAATCCTTGTCTGTCGTGAGGAGGCTGGGCAATTGCGTGTCGACTGTCGATGTTGAAATCAATGACTGTTCTGTTGGAAGATTGTCAGGAGGCTGGTATTGGAGAAGTAACCATGGTGTGGTTATCTTGGGAGTCTTCTTGCAAAGATGTAGGAAGTTGTTAGAAGAAAGGCGTGTATCCGACATGACGCTGGACCACCTTGTGTGAGTGTTTCGGAAGTGAAAGATTGTGGTAGCATAAGTGATTTCTTGTGGGGCTTGATGAGCCATATAAGAACGAAATGAGTAGTGTAATTGAAGCGGGTATGCTTTGATTAGATGATCTTGACATGTGGTTAGTCGAGACCCAGGGAAGGCAAGTCGGGAACGTTTTTGCTTCGATGAAATGGTGTTATGGGTAGCACGAAGGAAGTAATATCTTTTGTGTATGTAAAGACATCATGAAGGCTTGTTTGCAATGTGGTCATGTGGTGCGATAGTGGTGCGAGGAAGTAGTAGTACTTTGTACTGAAGGAACGTGTAGGTCATAGATGTAACGATGGTTTGTCGTAGTATCGAAGTATTCAACAGTGGTGAGTGTGCTCGATAGAGGTGTATGGTTTTCAGGCAGTGTGCGTTCATACTATTTGAGGTCAGGAGATTGAGTTGCGGTTGGTGACTGGATGAAAGGAGAACCCTTGTTCTTCTCGATCCCATTAGATTTTGGGTGAGTTTTCATACTTCACTTGATTGTCGAAGAGGATACTGTAACCGTTAAGCTATGGTGCTTCGTTATGAAGTTTAGTCAGGAGCGTTGGAGTATTCCGTGGATGTAAAGAAATGCAATGAATGGGTCGACTGTGATGGAGAGTTAGGAACTCGTTGTAGTTCTCGGTGTTAAGTACCTTGCGAGAACTTGGCTAAAGGTCTTGACTGATGATTTTGGAGAAACCGTTCTTTTGGACTATAGCGGTGTGTGATGGGCGTTCCGTGCAAGCATGAGAGGAAATGCTGACGGTATGTCAGATCAAGTATAGACAGGCTCGCGGTAAGAAGATGTCATGAGACACTGGAAAGGCGGGCTATGATTAAAGAACGGTTATTTGAAGAGCATGAGGAAATGAATCATTGTGGATGCCATGGTTAAAGAGTTGAGAGAGCTAATTTCATGCGACCAATCTAAAACTGGCTCGTGTTAGCGAACCATTCTTTTAAAGCATCTTAATGTTGTCAAGTTAGAATGGAAACATGTGGGCGAATGTGGTGCCCGGGTTGAGAGACCTTGGGATTAGATTCGGTATTGTCGGGAAGAATGTTTCACGTGAGCGTGTCGTTCAGTATTTGATTAGTTGGAATAGTTTGAGTGAACTTGGTCACTCCTCCTTGTGTGAGGGCAAGTGAATATCTGGCGGTAGTTCCTAAGTAGTGGAATCATTAAGTGGATGTTGTAGGAAACATAATTGTGCGTCCGTAAGGTTGGATCAGCTTGAGTGAGCGGATTATGCGGCTGTTAAGCTGTGCAAGTCTTCTTCATATAAGTCTGTGTGAAAGCGGGACATGGTGTGATCAGTAATTGGTAACTGTGTTGCATGTATGATCCAGTGTGGTTTCAGGAAATGTTTTTGTGCTAGACGAATGCTATGTTGGCAGGATTGCGAACCTTTCTTTTCTCTTGGAAATAAATGTTATTCTGTGAGGAGAGTTCGGTATCGATATGAGGGCGATCTGGTGTAATGTCGATGAAGGGAGTGGTCAGTGTCCGCTTAGAGATTCGGGTTGTTGCGGCGTTGACTTGAGTAGAGTCGTTTTCTCTTAAGAGAGTATTCTGGTGTGAGTAGTATGATTGATCGAAGAAATTGCAAGTGTGTATGGCTGGGCATGCTACCGACCTGAGAATGTGGTAGCTGGTCGAGGAGCGATGCCAAAGAATGTAGTACGTTATCGGTTCTGATCAGGAGAGGGATGGATAAGAGGATTGGATTGGAAAGGATGAGTAATTTCAATCTCAAGTCGGGAGAACAGTTGGGTGGGAAAACATTCCCATGGTTTGGAGTAGTGTGTTTCAGTAGGAGATTGAATTGGACCACATTGTAATGGAGTGGTGGCAGTTATCGAAAGGATTGGGGGAAATATTGAATGAATTAATTGTACTCGGTGTAATTTTGGAACATTTTTGGTGTGTTTCACGTCCATATGTTGGGGAGTGTTGGTTGAAATCTCGATGCGGTGTTACCATTGTAAGTAGCGCGAAAGGATGAAGAGTGGGATTTTGTTGTGTCGTTAGGAGCGAGCATTGGGCTGGCTGGTCGTGAATTTGAAAGACAAAGAAGTGGATCTTGTAGAAATGTATTTGCAACTCCCTAAGAAATTTTGTTTGGGTGACGTGAGTATTGGAAGTCGGAAGTTAACTCCAAATTGCGGCATGTGTCCGGCAATGGAATTCCGAGGACGGAATTCTAATAAGGGGGAGGTGATGTAACACCCCATATTTTCCACTCTTGTGTTTTTAGAATAAAATGGGAATTTTGGTGGCCAAAGTGTGAAACTTAGAACTTAAGTGGTCAAGGGGTGAAATCAAGAGTTTGGATAAGATGAAACCCCTATGTTCTTCATTTCAGTGTTGGTTCATACGTTTGGGAGAAGATATAGGGAGAGGGGAGTTAGAGAGCCAAAACCCTGATTTGGGAGTGTGGAAGAAGGATGACTTCAAGGATTGATGGTAGTATCTTCAAGGTATGATTTCTTCTTCTTCTTCTCTATGTTTGGCTAGTCTAGCATATGATTTGGGGATTGAATAATCCATTTGTTGGTTGAGTTTTAATCCATAAGAATGAAGGCAAATGATTTTGGGATTGATTCCGTATGAGTTTTAATCATTTCAGTAAGAAACTTCTTCATGTTTGCTTAGTAATCTCCATTTTTCTATGGATTGAGTTTTTGGAGTTTTGAGGTTTGAATTCATGAATCACTAGATGGATTTGATGGGTTTTATGATGTTTTAAATGTTGGTTGTCGATTTTTAATGCTTTGGTATCTAACATATCGATTTGGGAGACTTAGAACTGGTTTGGGAAAGTTTGGGGATGAGAAACCCTTGGTTTTGGGAAGAAAACTCATGAAGGGGGCAGACCAGTGCTCTGCGCGCCTGGCTGCGCGTTTGGAGGCGCGCCACCAGGGGCGCCAAGGTCTGGCCCCCAAACCATCTTTCCGTTTCGTTGTTCGTTCGGGTCTAGGATCGAGGCGTCGATTGGAGGGATATTTTGGGGGTTTGTTAAGGATGTTTTGGGATGTAATTAGATGGTTTAACACCACTCTTATAATGTTAATTCAGGTGTTCGGTTTGAACTAAAGTGTGTCCCGAAGCGTGTGTCGAGGTGCTAAGGCTAAGGTGAGTTCCCTTACCTTCTTTGTGTGAATGAAATGTTTTACGAAAAGTTTTCATAACTGATTATGGTTACGAGCATGTTGACCTGATTAAACTATTTGAAAGGTTTTATATTACGTGATGTGAAAACGTTTATTAAAGCATGCGAGTTGTTTATACGTTCATTTCTACGTAAATGTTGATTGCATGCTGTTGGGATGTTGTTGCTATGTGTGGAGTCGGGTTGCACAGTGGAGAACTATTATTGATGCCCGAATGCCGTGCCTGGCTTTGTAAGGTGATGAATGTCGTGCCTGGCTTTGTAAGGTGAATGTCGTACCTGGCTTAATAAGGTGATGAAAGTTGAGACCACTGTGCAATACCCTTATGTGGAGTCGAGCTTTTGAATTTGGATTTCCGTTTATTTTTTTTAACGGTTGAATGTTTTATACTACTGTTTGTGTGGAACTGTTTTAAAGAGGGAATTCACTAGACCTCATGGTCTAACCCTCGCTTTTTGAAAACTAAAACCATTTTCAGGTGTTAGTCGTGTATGGAGTTTCATCTGATGATGTTGGAAGGCCGTGTCGTGGTAGAAGAGCTAGAGGCTAGTGAAGACTTGTAGATTACCGTCTGGCTTCTTGTAGAATCTCGGTTGTGAAGGTGTTTTCCGCTGCGAGTTTAGAGTAGAACTGATGTAGATTATATTCTTTGGGACCGTTTTTGGTTGTAACGTTGTCAATTGCATTTTATTTAATTTGGGTTGTTACACTAATATTGACTTGATATTTAAGGTTGAACAAAGTATGATTATTGAATGAAGAAAGAACTGCTAAATTAAGGCAATTGTGGTAACAATATATTGTAATAGATTTGTTAAACAACTAAATATGTAACAACACCGCTCTCGGTGTGACAAATACAAAATATTACTATGAGAATATAAGTACGATAAATATAACAATATATAATAAATATAGTTTTATTGAAGTTATTTATAATATAATAGTAAAAACATACATTGAGAAATATTAATAATATCTTAACATGAAATATTAACATCTATTGGCATTAAAATGTTATAACACAACATGAGAATGTTAAATTAAGTTATCATAAGCTAAAATAAATTAACATATGTTAACATCTTACCTTATATATGTGAATATCCGCGAACAAAGTATTTTATACGCTTCCTATTAAATTTTGATTTCTTACCAGAAACGGACCATATATATAGAGTGGAGGGTTCAAATGAGAAATCAAAAAATGTTGACAAGATGGGGATATATATCAACATTTATATAAGATTTTCAATTTCCAAGAAATTAAAGACAAAATACGTAAATACTGACAAAATATAACAACCTGAGTATATTCATATAACATGTATCATGTAATTCCATACAAAACAAATCACAATGGGCTACACATTGGGTCTCAGACATCAAAAATATACAACAGTCTAAAGGTTGTTACAAACAAATCACATTGTGCTCGAGTGCCAGCTTTACGACTAACATCGAGTTGTGTGTAACAACCCAATTTCACTAAAATAAAACTTATAACAATGCAACCAAAATTGCCCCCAAAGTACACAATTAAAAATTTCTTCTACACTAAGTTCGCAGCGGATAACACACTCACAACTGAGATGCTACAGGAAAGCCAAAGGTAATCTACAAGTCTTCACTAGACTCTAGCTCTTCTACAACTCCACAACCTTCCATCATCAGCAGATGAAATCCCAAGCACGACAGTCACCTGAAAATGGTTTTAGTTTTTGAAAAGCGAGGGTTAGACCATGAGGTCTAGTGATTTCCCTCTTAAAAGTATTCACAAGCCATTTAAGAAAACGTACTATTACGAGACAGTAACACATCAAACATATACTCAACAAGGGTGTACACACTGGCATAGACTATTTCACACCTTACAAAGCCAGGCACGGCAACTCGACACCTTACAAAGCCAGGCACGGCAACTCGACACCTTACAAAGCCAGGCACGGCAACTCGACACCTTACAAAGCCAGGCAAGGCAACTCAAGAAGTCCCCCACTGTGCAACCCGACTCCACCCATAGCAATAACCAAACCAGCATGTAATCAACATTCACGCATAACTGTACGTATAAACAACTTGTATGCAATTGTAAACATTTCCATGTCATGCACATTAAAACCTTTCCAAAACGTTTAATCATGTCATCATGCTTGCAAACATAATCAGTTAAGAAACCTTTACCAAAACATTTCATTTGCACCAAAATGGGTTAAGGGAACTCACCTGATACTCGGCTTAACGACACACTAACCGGAGCTCACTTAAACACCAACCGAACACCTGAATTGGGGTTAACAAAGGAGGTATTAGACTCCCTAATTATGCCCTAAGACATCCCTCAAAAACTCATAAGACAATCCCTTAAACATCGTCTCGATTCCAGCCCCAAACGACGTACGAAACAGAAATCGAAAAACTCCCAACAGAGGGATACGCGGTTTGTGCCGCGGTTTACAACCCGCGCAGCAAGCCGCGTATGTCCCTGGTCGAGCATCCTCAATTCTGCACAAAATCTCAGTCCGAAAACTCACCCTTTCTCAACTCCAACTCGTCCCAAATCGATTTTAAGCTCCCAAAATAAAAAAATGAATGTTCTAAACCTTTCCCCATAATTACCAAACATCAAAACATCATTTAATCTAATGAAACTCAACCAAAACCCAACCATTGATTCATGATTCAAAACTCAAAAGCTCAAACTCAAACCATAGCAAGTATGGAGATTGCTTAACAAATATGAAGAGATTTCCCAATGTTCTGATCCAAAACTTAAGGGAATCACTCCCAAAATCAATTGTTTCTTATTCCATTGATTAGAAATCACAATCCCAAAGATTACAAAAATCCCAAGCAACAAAATACCACACCCAACTATGAAGAAGAAGAAATAAGGTTCATACCTTGAAGAAGATGAAGTCTTCACTTCCATGGTGCTATCCTTCTTCCTCACTTCCCACCATGGATGAGCTCTTCCTTTCTTCTCCCAAATTCTCAGCCGACACTAAGGTGAGAATGAGGGTTTTCCTCTTATTTAGCTTCCTTTGATTCACCCCTTGGACACTAAAGTTTCATTCTTCACACTTTGGCCACCAAAAATCTTCATTTACTCCAATCTTGCAAGAAGAATAAAATATGGGGTGTTACATCACCTCCCCCTTATTAGAATTCCGTCCTCGGAATTCCATTGCCGAACACATGCTGCAATTGGAGTTAACTTCCGACTCCCAATACCTATTTTGCCCCAAAATTTCTTAGGAAGTTACAACTACATCTCTACAGGACTAACTTCTTTGTCTTTCAAATTCTCAGCCATCCGCCCCCAATTACTCACACTGTCTGTGAAGCTACACCAAACTTCTTCCCAACCAACATTCCCTAAACAAGGATTAAGACATACCAAAAGCACTCCAAATTTTCACCGGGTGCCTCTAAATTAATCAATAATTCCCAGTTCTTTCGAAAACCGCCACTACTCCATTACAATGTAGTCCAATTCAATCTCCTATTGAAACACACTACTCCAAACCATGGGAATATTTTCCCATCCAACTGTTCTCTCGACTTGAGATTGACAATGCTCAAACCTTCTAATCCAGTCATCTTAGTTCCATTCATCTATCCATCCACTCCTGATCAGCACCGACAACATACATTATTCTTTGACATCGCTCCTAGGCCAACAACTACACTCTCGGGTCTGTAGCATGCCCAGCCACACCCTTGCAATCTCTTCGTCCAAACATACTACTCATCCAAAATACTCTCTTTAATAGAAAACGACTCCACTCGAGTTAACACCGCAATAACCCGAATCTCTAAACGGAGACTAATCACTCCCTTCGTCGATATTACACACTATCACTCTCATATCGTTACCGCATTCTCACCACCACATAACATTCATATCAAAGGAAGAACGCCCTCCTACCAAAATAGCGTTCGCTTGGCACAATTGCGTTTCCTCAAAGTCACACCGATCACACGTGCCTCAACAGTTACAAATCAACGGTCCAAACTCACAACAATCGCTAAGCCGTAATTCTATTCTATACACAATTACATCCTTCGCCCAAATCCACCGAATGGTTCCACTGACTAGGAACTACCACCAAAATTCGCTTGCTCTCCCACAAGGAGGAGTGACCAAGTTCACTCAAACTATTCCAACTAATCGAATACTGAACGACACACTCACGTGAAACATTCTTCCCGACAATACCGAATCTAATCCCAAGGTCTCTCAACCCGGGCACCACATTCGCCCACTTGTTCCCATTCTAACTCGACACCATAAGATGCTTTAAAAGAATGGTTCGCTAACACGAGCCGGTTTTAGATTGGTCGCATGATATTAGCTCTCTCAACACTTTAACCATGGCATCCACAATGATTCCTTTCCTCATGCTCTTCAATAATCGCTCTTTAATCATAACCCGCCTTTCCAGTGTCCCACGACATCTTCTTACTGCATTCCTGTCTATACTTGATCTGTCATACCATCATCATCTTCTCTCATGCTTACACAGACTTCCCATCGCACACCGCTACAGTCTAAAAGAACGACTTCTCCAAAATTATCAGTCAAGACCTTTAGCCAAGTTCTCATAAGGTACTTAACACCAAGAACTACCAAGAGTTCCTGACTCTCCAACACCGCCGACCCGTTCATTATAATTCATTACATCTACGGAATACTCCAACGCTCCTGACTAAACTTCACGATGAAGCACTACAGCTTAACGGGTACAATATCCTGATCGACAATCAAGTGAAGTATGAAAACTCACCCAAAATCCAATGGGATTGAGAAGGACAGGGGTTCTCCTTTCATCCCGTTACCAACCACAACTAAATCTCTTGATCTCAATCTAGTATTAACGTATACCGCCCGCAAAACCACACACTACAACCAAGCATACTCACTACCTTTGACTACTCCGCTATTACGGCAATTCATCATTACATCTAAGACTTACACGTTTCTTCGGTACCAAATGCTACCACTTCCCCATGCCACTATCGCACCCCGCGACTATATTGCAACAAGCTAACATGATGCCTTTACATACATAGAAGATATTACTTTCTCCCTGCCACCCATAACACAATTTCAAACGAAGCCAAAACGTTGCTCGACTTGCCCTTCCCGGGTCTAGACGAACCACATGACAAGGTTAACTTTTCAAGGTACACCCGCTTCGATTACCCTAACCTTTCGTTCTTATGTGGATCATCATACCCCATAAGAAAATCACTTAAGCAATCGCGATCTCTTACTTTTGTACATTCACACAAGGTGGTCAAACGTCAGGTTGGATACCTACCTTTCTCCAAACAACTTCTTACATTTTTTTGCAAGAAAACTCAACAAGATAACCGCACTATAGTTACTTCTCCAATACCAACCTCCTGAAAACTATCCAACAGAACGGTCACTGATTCGACATCGAAAATCGACATGCAATTGTCCAGTCGCCTTACGACAGACAAGGATCCTCGAAAGAATCTATTTCTCCTAACTCCCCGAACAAGTTCTCGTTCCTCGTTAGCTCCTCGCAATCCATCTCCGCTGTGCTAGACACCTTACACATAAGCTAATCATCAAAACCTCAATGGACCTCACATCCATATTGGTGGTCTTCCGTTTCCCCAAATGCCCTCACAAGGTGTTCCTATACCATACAACTTCCACAATTCGAACGACCTCATCCACTCACACCCAACGGGTTCACTCTCACGTTTTAATCTCCTGACATCACCCCTAACTTGAGACATGTTAAATAGCCGCAACCTTCTATACCAAGGGACTACGTGATGAAAATTCCATTCCTCCCTGACAATCTAGGATTCCTAACAGAACCCACTTCATTCAACGCATCATAACCAACTTATACCCCACCGTTCCCACTTGAGAGAAAACAAACACAAGATCTTTCTTAGCGCGAGGTCTAATTGCCAAACCAACTCAGTATTCCAACTCAAAACCGAAAACATTACATTAAGTAACGTAACGCTACTGATTACTATTCCACCAACAGAAACACTTTGACCATTTCAACTTTACCGCGATTAAAACTATTCTCACATAACCCGACAATAGTTCAAACTACACTCATACCAACATTCCGAATTCTCTGCCCCAGACTCCCGGTATTCACCCACTTACTCTAACGGAAACACTAAGGTCATAATTTGACCACATCTTATTCAACTAACAATTCAACTCCCAAAGCCTTTCCTTGACCTCAATCGTAATACCCTTCCCGACCTAGCGAGTTCATAGCCTTCATGCACAATAGCACAACGATTGAAATCATTTTGCACTCTTTCAAAAACGCAATAGATACAAAATCATAAAACAAGCTCGAATACGCATGAATCAACAGCACTCAAGATGAATAGTAAAACACAACGACTGCAAGGATCGCTCACAGTTACTCTTACGATAAATCGTAATCTTGTCCATCCAAATCGATGCTGACACTACGGTTGTCTCCAATGAGACCCTTTCACATGTGACTGAAAATTTTTCGAACGGAATCACTTACCCAAAGTGGGTCTGTTAACTCCAACACTCATTTTGTTTATAAAACAAAACCTCGCAATAAAACATTTTCAATATTTTCGGAACGAAGGTTTTCTTCCACAAATAAAAGCGTGAAATAATTCGTGGATCACTAAGTTCAAAGCTTTTTCGTATAATGAAAACAAGTTTGTCTTTTACTTTAAAGAAAACACACGCTCGCACGCGTCAACTCATTTTCCAAACAAGAAACCTGCCATGCACGTACATGCTTTTAACATGAAAGAACTCGTGTAATAAGTTTAATGACATGATGCATGAAATTTAATATGCAATTGAAGGCTATTCACTCTAACCAAGTCAACCGTTGCACTCACTTCAACTCTTCACTGATACCTCACTAAGACCAACAACCGCTTTCTTACTTATGCTACAACTTGTAGCACAAGTGCTCCACAATCCACCTGATCAACCGTTCCACATGGTTTAACAATTGACAACTTATCTCACCTTCTACTCTTATACATTCCTCAAAACAACACTGATCTCTTGCAATCAATAACCTTGTCGCTAAACCGTTTGACTAAGGAATCCAAGACTAGATTCCCTCACTCGATCTTGAATTGAAGGTTTTCAAGTTGCCAACATAATTCTCACTTCCTATCCCGGAGAGTTTACCTCTAGACAGCTTATTAACATTCCAGACAACACTTCTTCTAGAAGCTACAAACCTCACATCTCAAGGGGTCTCCCATGACGCATCAACTCTTTGCTATCAAACACGAGGTTAGAACCTTCTACGTACTACCACACTCACCACTCCTCTCGACAATAGTGATTGATTACACCCATGCACCTGTAGATCCATAATAGCATTGGCCAGATGCTATTTGAATTTACCTTACATGGGGGTTCTCACTACCATTGTCAAGACATCCTACGATTAAGGTCTTTCCTAATGGCTTCCTATATCTCAGTTGGGTCCCACTCTACTCCACAGTTTAAGTTTAGGCCCATCCGGTCACCTAAATCCCTTAAACTATGGCTCTGATACCATTTGTAACAACCCAATTTCACTAAAATAAAACTTATAACAATGCAACCAAAAATGCCCCCAAAGTACACAATTAAAAATTTCTTCTACACTAAGTTCGCAGCGGATAACACACTCACAACTGAGATGCTACAGGAAAGCCAAAGGTAATCTACAAGTCTTCACTAGACTCTAGCTCTTCTACAACTCCACAACCTTCCATCATCAGCAGATGAAATCCCAA
>JAWVWS010000845.1:0-57181 GCA_033807775.1 Saussurea involucrata | reverse complement strand
TAAGTTCAACGTTTACCCATATCTTAGCCCAACAGGGACCCAAAGTCGTTCGGTCCAACTCAAGGTGTCGGCCCACTAAACTATGTGGCCCACCACCGAGTTTAAGCCTGGGACCGCATCTAGTCCCGATAGCCATGACTCCCGGTACCACCGACTCCCGGTACCATCGACTCCCGGTACCCCGTGACTCCCGGTACCACCGACTCCCGGTTTGCGACTACGAGCAGAAGACAAACTCCAATGGCTTCCAACACCAATTCTTCCTATTCGGTCCAATATATGAGGTTTTATCTCAACATTCTTACCCAATTTATTCCATAAATTCCTTAATCAGATAACTTCCTAATCGATTGATTCTTTGGATTATCAACCCATTCGTAAAATAATTTCCCTACAGTGCTCTTATACAATAACCCAACTACAAACATGAATTCTCGACTGGAATTTAACTTATCTATCTATTTCATTAAGCAGCAATAAACAAGGAATGAAAGATTGCTTACCAATTAAAGTCTCTTCCCCCAGAATCGCAGTCCAATCCTTCCTTTCGCTATTTCTCTTCTTTCAGTGCTCAGCCGCCAACAATACAAAAATGGTTAACAGCCCTAGGGATCTGGTCATATATAGTTCCCAACATTTACGAAAACAACCCCTCTAATAAAACTTTCATTTCATAAAATTTGACCACTAAACTATACACTTGACAGAAACGGGTTGTTACACTTTGTTAACCTTGTATGATGGAAATGTGATGCATAAGAGTTCTTTTATACGTGAAATGAATTTATTCTATATTACATGTTTTTATGGAGGGAATTCACTAGACCTTTTGGTCTAACCCTCGCTTTTCAAAACTAAACCATTTTCATGTAAGCAAGTAGCAAGAGGCTCAATAAAAGAGCAAGAGCAAGGTAGAGTACAAGTACAGTTAGAGACAGTGCCAGTGCCACTTGTAATAGTTAGATTATTCTCAGTTGTGTATAGGTTGTTTCCGCCAACCTTCGTTTGAGATTGATGTAAAGAGAATTTTTGGGACCCGATTTTGTAATGTTATGACTTAATGCTAAGATTATTCAGATAGAATTTTTGGGATGTTACAAACACAACATGAGAATGTTAAATTAAGTTATCATAAGCTAAAATAAATTAACATATGTTAACATCTTACCTTATATATGTGAATATCCGCGAACAAAGTATTTTCTACGCTTCCTATTAAATTTTGATTTCTTACCAGAAACGGACCATATATATAGAGTGGAGGGTTCAAATGAGAAATCAAAAAATGTTGACAAGATGGGGATATATATATCAACATTTATATAAGATTTTCAATTTCCAAGAAATTAAAGACAAAATACGTAAATACTGACAAAATATAACAACCTGAGTATATTCATATAACATGTATCATGTAATTCCATACACAACAAATCACAATGGGCTACACATTGGGTCTCAGACATCAAAAATATACAACAGTCTAAAGGTTGTTACAAACAAATCACATTGTGCTCGAGTGCCAGCTTTACGACTAACATCGAGTTGTGCTTGAACGCCAACTAAACAATTATGCAAGTTGTGTTTGAACTCCAACTAAACGATTTCCCGAGTTTTGCTTGAGCACCAACTACACGATTTACCGAGTTTTTCTTGGGTGCGTACTATTTGTGTGATTATTCAAAAGTCATATATAAACTCATTTTATTGTATTATTACAATGACATGGATTATCTCATTAGACCGCATGGTCTAACCCTCATGTTGTTTAAAAAAATATGTAATTGGAGATAACAAAGGTGGGTTAATTCACGTGTTCGGTTTGAGCAATTTTAACCGTTAAGACTTGAGAGAAATATTTGGACCCAAGGTGAATTTTATTTTAACCATTTTCAAACCGAAATGCATATATTGACGAATGTTTATCGTTTAAAGGTTACGTCCTGTTGGTATGATTGGTTTACAATTGATAATCATGATTGCGATAATTGTTACATGTGAATTGTTATTATTACGTGTAACATGATTATTGATTCATGGATTAAAGAGACTTACACAACAGAAACTCATGTGTGTGTGAGACTGTAATGGTCCATAAGGGGTGTGTGTATATATATATATATATATATATATATATATATGTATCTCATAAATATGTTTTGGTGTGGTGAGCCACTGCCGACATTAATCGCGGTCTTATCAGAGTGTATGTTTATGCTCGCGAATATGTTTCGTGTAATAAGCCACCGTTGATATTGCCTTTATTCTTATAGGGGTGTGCGTTATTTTGAAAAGCGACCGTTGAGATTTGTCACCTTGGGCGCGATGTAGTACTTGTTGGCTACTTGATGCTTAATTGATTTAATGACTTTTTGCGAAATGATTTTTACTAACTATTTCTCTAATAGGGATCGCTCACTAAACCTTATGGTCTAACCCTCATTTTGTTTTAGAAATATATATATATATATATATATGCATTTAAGGTGAATCTTATATAGGGATGGCTAGCTTGGGAAAAAAGTAGTTGAGAGTGGATTCAATTACCGGTTCGCTAGTATTGATCGGGTTGTTTATAGTTTGTTATCATTTTGGGAGATCATTGATCGGCCAAGATAACTAAACATGGAGTACTTTTTGACTTAACCAACTAAAAAAATAATCTAAATATTTAACTATGCGTAAGTTTGGGATTTAACATGAACATATAAATTTTATTGTCATTCATAAAAAAATGAGGCATATGAGAATAGAGAAAAATACTTTTATTATAAGATCAAAAAGAGTTATAAGCCTTTACAAAAATCGTCGTATTACTCCTGGTAACAAAAACATTTATTTGTTGGATATGGTATGCAATACCCATAATGAAAGCCCTCCCTCTCACAATGTTGCACGCAATCTGAATTATCTTCGCATGATCCAATGAAGACCTCATTCGAATGTGCTGTACAATACCGTACACAATTAGCATGGTAGTAAAATAACAATATAATTTTATAAGGTAGAGACATAAATAGAATAAGAAGAAATGTAATGCAAAGAATCGCATCACAAACAATAAAAGTATTGTAAAATTCTAGCATGCTAAAATTATATTGAATAATTGTTGTGCAAATCAACCATGAGAACAGTTTATATTTCAATATAAAAAAACATTTAGCTGTTAGTGTGCACACAAAATCCAAACCTAAAACTGTTTATGTTAAGAAAATGCAAAAGAAACTGAATTATGGATACAATACTCAATGAAATAGGTAAAATTGTTTTGTTCGTAAAATATCACCACGATCTGAATCATCCATACATTCTCGAACAAAAATAGGTGGTAGGGAGAGCGGAGCACATGCGTTTATTGGAGTGTGTACGTATATCTAAGATTTTTTTTGGGCAATTTTAAAGAAAAATATATTAGTTTGAATTTATATATAAGCTACTAGAAGAGTATATTCGTATGAATAGAAGCAAATTCAAATATATAACATGGTAAAGGCATAAAAAACAAACCTAAAACAGAGGTACACGTAATACAAATAACAATCATCACAAGCAACACAAATGTTGCAACATTCTTGCTTGCTAAACCCATATGACGTTCCACCAATTTTTGATCAAAGGTTGTAAGGATTTGTAGAAAATAGGTCTTCAAACGTGTTTGGTAAATTATGAGTCTACAAACCACCCTTAAGTAGTTTCTCAATTTTCGAATTGGTTAAAAGCTCATAAATGCAAATATGCTTGAAATTAATGTTAATAACTAATATATTCGAAACATCACCATTAATTTTCTTGTCTTCCTTCCTTTCTAATATTGACTTGATATTTAAGGTTGAACAAAGTATGATTATTGAATGAAAAAAGAACTGCTAAATTAAGGCAATTGTGGTAACAATATATTGTAATTGATTTGTTAAACAACTAAATATGTAACAACACCGCTCTCGGTGTGACAAACACAAAATATTACTATGAGAATATAAGTACGATAAATATAACAATATATAATAAATATAGTTTTATTGAAGTAATTTATAATATAATAGTAAAAACATACATTGAAAAATATTAATAATATCTTAACATGAAATATTAACATCTATTGGCATTAAAATGTTATAACACAACATGAGAATGTTAAATTAAGTTATCATAAGCTAAAATAAATTAACATATGTTAACATCTTACCTTATATATGTGAATATCCGCGAACAAAGTATTTTCTACGCTTCCTATTAAATTTTGATTTCTTACTAGAAACAGACCATATATATAGAGTGGAGGGTTCAAATAAGAAATCAAAAAATGTTGACAAGATGGGGATATATATCAACATTTATATAAGATTTTCAATTTCCATGAAATTAAAGACAAAATACGTAAATACTGACAAAATATAACAACCTGAGTATATTCATATAACATGTATCATGTAATTCCATACACAACAAATCACAATGGGCTACACATTGGGTCTCAGACATCAAAAATATACAACAGTCTAAAGGTTGTTACAAACAAATCACATTGTGCTCGAGTGCCAGCTTTAAGACTAACATCGAGTTGTGCTTGAACGCCAACTAAACAATTATGCGAGTTGTGCTTGAACTCCAACTAAACGATTTCCCGAGTTTTGCTTGAGCACCAACTACACGATTTACCGAGTTTTTCTTGGGTGCGTACTATTTGTGTGATTATTCCAAAGTCATATATAAACTCATTTTATTGTATTATTACAATGACATGGATTATCTCATTAGACCGCATGGTCTAACCCTCATGTTGTTTAAAAAAATATGTAATTGGAGATAACAAAGGTGGGTTAATTCACGTGTTCGGTTTGAGCAATTTTAACCGTTAAGACTTGAGAGAAATATTTGGACCCAAGGTGAATTTTATTTTAACCATTTTCAAACCGAAATGCATATATTGACGAATGTTTATCGTTTAAAGGTTACGTCCTATTGGTATGATTGGTTTACAATTGATAATCATGATTGCGATAATTGTTACATGTGAATTGTTATTATTACGTGTAACATGATTATTGATTCATGGATTAAAGAGACTTACACAACAGAAACTCATGTGTGCGTGAGACTGTAATGGTCCATAAGGGGTGTATATATATATATATATATATATATATATATATATATGTATCTCATAAATATGTTTCGGTGTGGTGAGCCACTGCCGACATTAATCGCGGTCTTATCAGAGTGTGTGTTTATGCTCACGAATACGTTTCGTGTAATAAGCCACCGTTGATATTTCCTTTATTCTTATAAGGGTGTGCGTTATTTTGAAAAGCGACCGTTAAGATTTGTCACCTTGGGCGCGATGTAGTACTTGTTGGCTACTTGATGCTTAATTGATTTAATGACTTTTTGCGAAATGATTTTTACTAACTATTTCTCTAATAGGGATCGCTCACTAAACCTTATGGTCTAACTCTCATTTTGTTTTAGAAATATATATATGCATTTAAGGTGAATCTTATATAGGGATGGCTAGCTTGGGAAAAAAGTAGTTGAGAGTGGATTCAATTACCGGTTCGCTAGTATTGATCGGGTTGTTTATAGTTTGTTATCATTTTGGGAGATCATTGATCGGCCAAGATAACTAAACATGGAGTACTTTTTGACTTAACCAACTAAAAAAATAATCTAAATATTTAACTATGCGTAAGTTTGGGATTTAACATGAACATATAAATTTTATTGTCATTCATAAAAAAATGAGGCATATGAGAATAGAGAAAAATACTTTTATTATAAGATCAAAAAGAGTTATAAGCCTTTATAAAAATCGTCGTATTACTCCTGGTAACAAAAACATTTATTTGTTGGATATGGTATGCAATACCCATAATGAAAGCCCTCCCTCTCACAATGTTGCACGCAATCTGAATTATCTTCGCATGATCCAATGAAGACCTCCTTCGAATGTGCTGTACAATACCGTACACAATTAGCATGGTAGTAAAATAAAAATATAATTTTATAAGGTAGAGACATAAATAGAATAAGAAGAAATGTAATGCAAAGAATCGCATCACAAACAATAAAAGTATTGTAAAATTCTAGCATGCTAAAGTTATATTGAATAATTGTTGTGCAAATCAACCATGAGAACAGTTTATATTTCAATATAAAAAAACATTTAGGTGTTAGTGTGCACACAAAATCCAAACCTAAAACTGTTTATGTTAAGAAAATGCAAAAGAAACTGAATTATGGATACAATACTCAATGAAATAGGTAAAATTGTTTTGTTCATAAAATATCACCACGATCTGAATCATCCATACATTCTCGAACAAAAATAGGTGGTAGGGAGAGCAGAGCACATGCGTTTATTGGAGTGTGTACGTATATCTAAGATTTTTTTTGGGCAATTTTAAAGAAAAATATATTAGTTTGAATTTATATATAAGCTACTAGAAGAGTATATTCGTATGAATAGAAGCAAATTCAAATATATAACATGGTAAAGGCATAAAAAACAAACCTAAAACAGAGGTACACGTAATACAAATAACAATCATCACAAGCAACACAAATGTTGCAACATTCTTGCTTGCTAAACCCATATGACGTTCCACCAATTTTTGATCAAAGGTTGTAAGGATTTGTAGAAAATAGGTCTTCAAACGTGTTTGGTAAATTATGAGTCTACAAACCACCCTTAAGTAGTTTCTCAAATTTCGAATTGGTTAAAAGCTCATAAATGCAAATATGCTTGAAATTAATGTTAATAACTAATATATTCGAAACATCACCATTAATTTTCTTGTCTTCCTTCCTTTCTAATATTGACTTGATATTTAAGGTTGAACAAAGTATGATTATTGAATGAAAAAAGAACTGCTAAATTAAGGCAATTGTGGTAACAATATATTGTAATTGATTTGTTAAACAACTAAATATGTAACAACACCGCTCTCGGTGTGACAAACACAAAATATTACTATGAGAATATAAGTACGATAAATATAACAATATATAATAAATATAGTTTTATTGAAGTAATTTATAATATAATAGTAAAAACATACATTGAAAAATATTAATAATATCTTAACATGAAATATTAACATCTATTGGCATTAAAATGTTATAACACAACATGAGAATGTTAAATTAAGTTATCATAAGCTAAAATAAATTAACATATGTTAACATCTTACCTTATATATGTGAATATCCGCGAACAAAGTATTTTCTACGCTTCCTATTAAATTTTGATTTCTTACTAGAAACAGACCATATATATAGAGTGGAGGGTTCAAATAAGAAATCAAAAAATGTTGACAAGATGGGGATATATATCAACATTTATATAAGATTTTCAATTTCCATGAAATTAAAGACAAAATACGTAAATACTGACAAAATATAACAACCTGAGTATATTCATATAACATGTATCATGTAATTCCATACACAACAAATCAAAATGGGCTACACATTGGGTCTCAGACATCAAAAATATACAACAGTCTAAAGGTTGTTACAAACAAATCACATTGTGCTCGAGTGCCAGCTTTAAGACTAACATCGAGTTGTGCTTGAACGCCAACTAAACAATTATGCGAGTTGTGCTTGAACTCCAACTAAACGATTTCCCGAGTTTTGCTTGAGCACCAACTACACGATTTACCGAGTTTTTCTTGGGTGCGTACTATTTGTGTGATTATTCCAAAGTCATATATAAACTCATTTTATTGTATTATTACAATGACATGGATTATCTCATTAGACCGCATGGTCTAACCCTCATGTTGTTTAAAAAAATATGTAATTGGAGATAACAAAGGTGGGTTAATTCACGTGTTCGGTTTGAGCAATTTTAACCGTTAAGACTTGAGAGAAATATTTGGACCCAAGGTGAATTTTATTTTAACCATTTTCAAACCGAAATGCATATATTGACGAATGTTTATCGTTTAAAGGTTACGTCCTATTGGTATGATTGGTTTACAATTGATAATCATGATTGCGATAATTGTTACATGTGAATTGTTATTATTACGTGTAACATGATTATTGATTCATGGATTAAAGAGACTTACACAACAGAAACTCATGTGTGTGTGAGACTGTAATGGTCCATAAGGGGTGTATATATATATATATATATATATATGTATGTATCTCATAAATATGTTTCGGTGTGGTGAGCCACTGCCGACATTAATCGCGGTCTTATCAGAGTGTGTGTTTATGCTCACGAATACGTTTCGTGTAATAAGCCACCGTTGATATTTCCTTTATTCTTATAGGGGTGTGCGTTATTTTGAAAAGCGACCGTTAAGATTTGTCACCTTGGGCGCGATGTAGTACTTGTTGGCTACTTGATGCTTAATTGATTTAATGACTTTTTGCGAAATGATTTTTACTAACTATTTCTCTAATAGGGATCGCTCACTAAACCTTATGGTCTAACCCTCATTTTGTTTTAGAAATATATATATGCATTTAAGGTGAATCTTATATAGGGATGGCTAGCTTGGGAAAAAAGTAGTTGAGAGTGGATTCAATTACCGGTTCGCTAGTATTGATCGGGTTGTTTATAGTTTGTTATCATTTTGGGAGATCATTGATCGGCCAAGATAACTAAACATGGAGTACTTTTTGACTTAACCAACTAAAAAAATAATCTAAATATTTAACTATGCGTAAGTTTGGGATTTAACATGAACATATAAATTTTATTGTCATTCATAAAAAAATGAGGCATATGAGAATAGAGAAAAATACTTTTATTATAAGATCAAAAAGAGTTATAAGCCTTTATAAAAATCGTCGTATTACTCCTGGTAACAAAAACATTTATTTGTTGGATATGGTATGCAATACCCATAATGAAAGCCCTCCCTCTCACAATGTTGCACGCAATCTGAATTATCTTCGCATGATCCAATGAAGACCTCCTTCGAATGTGCTGTACAATACCGTACACAATTAGCATGGTAGTAAAATAAAAATATAATTTTATAAGGTAGAGACATAAATAGAATAAGAAGAAATGTAATGCAAAGAATCGCATCACAAACAATAAAAGTATTGTAAAATTCTAGCATGCTAAAATTATATTGAATAATTGTTGTGCAAATCAACCATGAGAACAGTTTATATTTCAATATAAAAAAACATTTAGCTGTTAGTGTGCACACAAAATCCAAACCTAAAACTGTTTATGTTAAGAAAATGCAAAAGAAACTGAATTATGGATACAATACTCAATGAAATAGGTAAAATTGTTTTGTTCATAAAATATCACCACGATCTGAATCATCCATACATTCTCGAACAAAAATAGGTGGTAGGGAGAGCGGAGCACATGCGTTTATTGGAGTGTGTACGTATATCTAAGATTTTCTTTGGGCAATTTTAAAGAAAAATATATTAGTTTGAATTTATATATAAGCTACTAGAAGAGTATATTCGTATGAATAGAAGCAAATTCAAATATATAACATGGTAAAGGCATAAAAAACAAACCTAAAACAGAGGTACACGTAATACAAATAACAATCATCACAAGCAACACAAATGTTGCAACATTCTTGCTTGCTAAACCCATATGACGTTCCACCAATTTTTGATCAAAGGTTGTAAGGATTTGTAGAAAATAGGTCTTCAAACGTGTTTGGTAAATTATGAGTCTACAAACCACCCTTAAGTAGTTTCTCAAATTTCGAATTGGTTAAAAGCTCATAAATGCAAATATGCTTGAAATTAATGTTAATAACTAATATATTCGAAACATCACCATTAATTTTCTTGTCTTCCTTCCTTTCTAATATTGACTTGATATTTAAGGTTGAACAAAGTATGATTATTGAATGAAAAAAGAACTGCTAAATTAAGGCAATTGTGGTAACAATATATTGTAATTGATTTGTTAAACAACTAAATATGTAACAACACCGCTCTCGGTGTGACAAACACAAAATATTACTATGAGAATATAAGTACGATAAATATAACAATATATAATAAATATAGTTTTATTGAAGTAATTTATAATATAATAGTAAAAACATACATTGAAAAATATTAATAATATCTTAACATGAAATATTAACATCTATTGGCATTAAAATGTTATAACACAACATGAGAATGTTAAATTAAGTTATCATAAGCTAAAATAAATTAACATATGTTAACATCTTACCTTATATATGTGAATATCCGCGAACAAAGTATTTTCTACGCTTCCTATTAAATTTTGATTTCTTACTAGAAACAGACCATATATATAGAGTGGAGGGTTCAAATAAGAAATCAAAAAATGTTGACAAGATGGGGATATATATCAACATTTATATAAGATTTTCAATTTCCATGAAATTAAAGACAAAATACGTAAATACTGACAAAATATAACAACCTGAGTATATTCATATAACATGTATCATGTAATTCCATACACAACAAATCACAATGGGCTACACATTGGGTCTCAGACATCAAAAATATACAACAGTCTAAAGGTTGTTACAAACAAATCACATTGTGCTCGAGTGCCAGCTTTAAGACTAACATCGAGTTGTGCTTGAACGCCAACTAAACAATTATGCGAGTTGTGCTTGAACTCCAACTAAACGATTTCCCGAGTTTTGCTTGAGCACCAACTACACGATTTACCGAGTTTTTCTTGGGTGCGTACTATTTGTGTGATTATTCCAAAGTCATATATAAACTCATTTTATTGTATTATTACAATGACATGGATTATCTCATTAGACCGCATGGTCTAACCCTCATGTTGTTTAAAAAAATATGTAATTGGAGATAACAAAGGTGGGTTAATTCACGTGTTCGGTTTGAGCAATTTTAACCGTTAAGACTTGAGAGAAATATTTGGACCCAAGGTGAATTTTATTTTAACCATTTTCAAACCGAAATGCATATATTGACGAATGTTTATCGTTTAAAGGTTACGTCCTATTGGTATGATTGGTTTACAATTGATAATCATGATTGCGATAATTGTTACATGTGAATTGTTATTATTACGTGTAACATGATTATTGATTCATGGATTAAAGAGACTTACACAACAGAAACTCATGTGTGTGTGAGACTGTAATGGTCCATAAGGGGTGTATATATATATATATATATATATATATATATATATATATATGTATGTATCTCATAAATATGTTTCGGTGTGGTGAGCCACTGCCGACATTAATCGCGGTCTTATCAGAGTGTGTGTTTATGCTCACGAATACGTTTCGTGTAATAAGCCACCGTTGATATTTCCTTTATTCTTATAGGGGTGTGCGTTATTTTGAAAAGCGACCGTTAAGATTTGTCACCTTGGGCGCGATGTAGTACTTGTTGGCTACTTGATGCTTAATTGATTTAATGACTTTTTGCGAAATGATTTTTACTAACTATTTCTCTAATAGGGATCGTTCACTAAACCTTATGGTCTAACCCTCATTTTGTTTTAGAAATATATATATGCATTTAAGGTGAATCTTATATAGGGATGGCTAGCTTGGGAAAAAAGTAGTTGAGAGTGGATTCAATTACCGGTTCGCTAGTATTGATCGGGTTGTTTATAGTTTGTTATCATTTTGGGAGATCATTGATCGGCCAAGATAACTAAACATGGAGTACTTTTTGACTTAACCAACTAAAAAAATAATCTAAATATTTAACTATGCGTAAGTTTGGGATTTAACATGAACATATAAATTTTATTGTCATTCATAAAAAAATGAGGCATATGAGAATAGAGAAAAATACTTTTATTATAAGATCAAAAAGAGTTATAAGCCTTTATAAAAATCGTCGTATTACTCCTGGTAACAAAAACATTTATTTGTTGGATATGGTATGCAATACCCATAATGAAAGCCCTCCCTCTCACAATGTTGCACGCAATCTGAATTATCTTCGCATGATCCAATGAAGACCTCCTTCGAATGTGCTGTACAATACCGTACACAATTAGCATGGTAGTAAAATAAAAATATAATTTTATAAGGTAGAGACATAAATAGAATAAGAAGAAATGTAATGCAAAGAATCGCATCACAAACAATAAAAGTATTGTAAAATTCTAGCATGCTAAAATTATATTGAATAATTGTTATGCAAATCAACCATGAGAACAGTTTATATTTCAATATAAAAAAACATTTAGCTGTTAGTGTGCACACAAAATCCAAACCTAAAACTGTTTATGTTAAGAAAATGCAAAAGAAACTGAATTATGGATACAATACTCAATGAAATAGGTAAAATTGTTTTGTTCATAAAATATCACCACGATCTGAATCATCCATACATTCTCGAACAAAAATAGGTGGTAGGGAGAGCGGAGCACATGCGTTTATTGGAGTGTGTACGTATATCTAAGATTTTTTTTGGGCAATTTTAAAGAAAAATATATTAGTTTGAATTTATATATAAGCTACTAGAAGAGTATATTCGTATGAATAGAAGCAAATTCAAATATATAACATGGTAAAGGCATAAAAAACAAACCTAAAACAGAGGTACACGTAATACAAATAACAATCATCACAAGCAACACAAATGTTGCAACATTCTTGCTTGCTAAACCCATATGACGTTCCACCAATTTTTGATCAAAGGTTGTAAGGATTTGTAGAAAATAGGTCTTCAAACGTGTTTGGTAAATTATGAGTCTACAAACCACCCTTAAGTAGTTTCTCAAATTTCGAATTGGTTAAAAGCTCATAAATGCAAATATGCTTGAAATTAATGTTAATAACTAATATATTCGAAACATCACCATTAATTTTCTTGTCTTCCTTCCTTTCTAATATTGACTTGATATTTAAGGTTGAACAAAGTATGATTATTGAATGAAAAAAGAACTGCTAAATTAAGGCAATTATGGTAACAATATATTGTAATTGGTTTGTTAAACAACTAAATATGTAACAACACCGCTCTCGGTGTGACAAACACAAAATATTACTATGAGAATATAAGTACGATAAATATAACAATATATAATAAATATAGTTTTATTGAAGTAATTTATAATATAATAGTAAAAACATACATTGAAAAATATTAATAATATCTTAACATGAAATATTAACATCTA
This sequence comes from Saussurea involucrata, assembly GCA_033807775.1. NCBI lineage: Eukaryota > Viridiplantae > Streptophyta > Magnoliopsida > Asterales > Asteraceae > Saussurea > Saussurea involucrata. The sequence continues at coordinate 44,070 of JAWVWS010000845.1, read as the reverse complement.
TTGGCATTAAAATGTTATAACACAACATGAGAATGTTAAATTAAGTTATCATAAGCTAAAATAAATTAACATATGTTAACATCTTACCTTATATATGTGAATATCCGCGAACAAAGTATTTTCTACGCTTCCTATTAAATTTTGATTTCTTACCAGAAACGGACCATGTATATAGAGTGGAGGGTTCAAATAAGAAATCAAAAAATGTTGACAAGATGGGGATATATATCAACATTTATATAAGATTTTCAATTTCCAAGAAATTAAAGACAAAATACGTAAATACTGACAAAATATAACAACCTGCGTATATTCATATAACATGTATCATGTAATTCCATACAAAACAAATCACAATGGGCTACACATTGGGTCTCAGACATCAAAAATATACAACAGTCTAAAGGTTGTTACAAACAAATCACATTGTGCTCGAGTGCCAGCTTTACGACTAACATCGAGTTGTGCTTGAACGCCAACTAAACAATTATGCGAGTTGTGCTTGAACTCCAACTAAACGATTTCCCGAGTTTTGCTTGAGCACCAACTACACGATTTACCAAGTTTTTCTTGGGTGCGTACTATTTGTGTGATTATTCAAAAGTCCTATATAAACTCATTTTATTGTATTATTACAATGACATGGATTATCTCATTAGACCGCATGGTCTAACCCTCATGTTGTTTAAAAAAAATATGTAATTGGAGATAACAAAGGTGGGTTAATTCACGTGTTCGGTTTGAGCAATTTTAACCGTTAAGACTTGAGAGAAATATTTGGACCCAAGGTGAATTTTATTTTAACCATTTTCAAACCGAAATGCATATATTGACGAATGTTTATCGTTTAAAGGTTACGTCCTATTGGTATGATTGGTTTACAATTGATAATCATGATTGCGATAATTGTTACATGTGAATTGTTTTTATTACGTGTAACATGATTATTGATTCATGGATTAAAGAGACTTACACAACAGAAACGCATGTGTGTGTGAGACTGTAATGGTCCATAAGGGGTATATATATATATATATATATATATATATATATATATATATATATATATATATATATATATATATATATATATGTATCTCATAAATATGTTTCGGTGTGGTGAGCCACTGCCGACATTAATCGCTGTCTTATCAGAGTGTGTGTTTATGCTCGCGAATATGTTTCGGGTAATAAGCCACCGTTGATATTGCCTTTATTCTTATAGGGGTGTGCGTTATTTTGAAAAGCGACCGTTGAGATTTGTCACCTTGGGCGCGATGTAGTACTTGATGCTTAATTGATTTAATGACTTTTTGCGAAATGATTTTTACTAACTATTTCTCTAATAGGGATCGCTCACTAAACCTTATGGTCTAACCCTCATTTTGTTTTAGAAATATATATATGCATTTAAGGTGAATCTTATATAGGGATGGCTAGCTTGGGAAAAAAGTAGTTGAGAGTGGATTCAATTACCGGTTCGCTAGTATTGATCGGGTTGTTTATAGTTTGTTATCATTTTGGGAGATCATTGATCGGCCAAGATAACTAAACATGGAGTACTTTTTGACTTAACCAACTAAAAAAATAATCTAAATATTTAACTATGCGTAAGTTTGGGATTTAACATGAACATATAAATTTTATTGTCATTCATAAAAAAATGAGGCATATGAGAATAGAGAAAAATACTTTTATTATAAGATCAAAAAGAGTTATAAGCCTTTATAAAAATCGTCGTATTACTCCTGGTAACAAAAACATTTATTTGTTGGATATGGTATGCAATACCCATAATGAAAGCCCTCCCTCTCACAATGTTGCACGCAATCTGAATTATCTTCGCATGATCCAATGAAGACCTCCTTCGAATGTGTTGTACAATACCGTACACAATTAGCATGGTAGTAAAATAAAAATATAATTTTATAAGGTAGAGACATAAATAGAATAAGAAGAAATGTAATGCAAAGAATCGCATCACAAACAATAAAAGTATTGTAAAATTCTAGCATGCTAAAATTATATTGAATAATTGTTGTGCAAATCAACCATGAGAACAGTTTATATTTCAATATAAAAAAACATTTAGCTGTTAGTGTGCACACAAAATCCAAACCTAAAACTGTTTATGTTAAGAAAATGCAAAAGAAACTGAATTATGGATACAATACTCAATGAAATAGGTAAAATTGTTTTGTTCATAAAATATCACCACGATCTGAATCATCCATACATTCTCGAACAAAAATAGGTGGTAGGGAGAGCGGAGCACATGCGTTTATTGGAGTGTGTACGTATATCTAAGATTTTTTTTGGGCAATTTTAAAGAAAAATATATTAGTTTGAATTTATATATAAGCTACTAGAAGAGTATATTCGTATGAATAGAAGCAAATTCAAATATATAACATGGTAAAGGCATAAAAAACAAACCTAAAACAGAGGTACACGTAATACAAATAACAATCATCACAAGCAACACAAATGTTGCAACATTCTTGCTTGCTAAACCCATATGACGTTCCACCAAGTTTTGATCAAAGGTTGTAAGGATTTGTAGAAAATAGGTCTTCAAACGTGTTTGGTAAATTATGAGTCTACAAACCACCCTTAAGTAGTTTCTCAAATTTCGAATTGGTTAAAAGCTCATAAATGCAAATATGCTTGAAATTAATGTTAATAACTAATATATTCGAAACATCACCATTAATTTTCTTGTCTTCCTTCCTTTCTAATATTGACTTGATATTTAAGGTTGAACAAAGTATGATTATTGAATGAAAAAAGAACTGCTAAATTAAGGCAATTATGGTAACAATATATTGTAATTGGTTTGTTAAACAACTAAATATGTAACAACACCGCTCTCGGTGTGACAAACACAAAATATTACTATGAGAATATAAGTACGATAAATATAACAATATATAATAAATATAGTTTTATTGAAGTAATTTATAATATAATAGTAAAAACATACATTGAAAAATATTAATAATATCTTAACATGAAATATTAACATCTATTGGCATTAAAATGTTATAACACAACATGAGAATGTTAAATTAAGTTATCATAAGCTAAAATAAATTAACATATGTTAACATCTTACCTTATATATGTGAATATCCGCGAACAAAGTATTTTCTACGCTTCCTATTAAATTTTGATTTCTTACCAGAAACGGACCATGTATATAGAGTGGAGGGTTCAAATAAGAAATCAAAAAATGTTGACAAGATGGGGATATATATCAACATTTATATAAGATTTTCAATTTCCAAGAAATTAAAGACAAAATACGTAAATACTGACAAAATATAACAACCTGCGTATATTCATATAACATGTATCATGTAATTCCATACAAAACAAATCACAATGGGCTACACATTGGGTCTCAGACATCAAAAATATACAACAGTCTAAAGGTTGTTACAAACAAATCACATTGTGCTCGAGTGCCAGCTTTACGACTAACATCGAGTTGTGCTTGAACGCCAACTAAACAATTATGCGAGTTGTGCTTGAACTCCAACTAAACGATTTCCCGAGTTTTGCTTGAGCACCAACTACACGATTTACCAAGTTTTTCTTGGGTGCGTACTATTTGTGTGATTATTCAAAAGTCCTATATAAACTCATTTTATTGTATTATTACAATGACATGGATTATCTCATTAGACCGCATGGTCTAACCCTCATGTTGTTTAAAAAAAATATGTAATTGGAGATAACAAAGGTGGGTTAATTCACGTGTTCGGTTTGAGCAATTTTAACCGTTAAGACTTGAGAGAAATATTTGGACCCAAGGTGAATTTTATTTTAACCATTTTCAAACCGAAATGCATATATTGACGAATGTTTATCGTTTAAAGGTTACGTCCTATTGGTATGATTGGTTTACAATTGATAATCATGATTGCGATAATTGTTACATGTGAATTGTTTTTATTACGTGTAACATGATTATTGATTCATGGATTAAAGAGACTTACACAACAGAAACGCATGTGTGTGTGAGACTGTAATGGTCCATAAGGGGTATATATATATATATATATATGTATCTCATAAATATGTTTCGGTGTGGTGAGCCACTGCCGACATTAATCGCTGTCTTATCAGAGTGTGTGTTTATGCTCGCGAATATGTTTCGGGTAATAAGCCACCGTTGATATTGCCTTTATTCTTATAGGGGTGTGCGTTATTTTGAAAAGCGACCGTTGAGATTTGTCACCTTGGGCGCGATGTAGTACTTGATGCTTAATTGATTTAATGACTTTTTGCGAAATGATTTTTACTAACTATTTCTCTAATAGGGATCGCTCACTAAACCTTATGGTCTAACCCTCATTTTGTTTTAGAAATATATATATGCATTTAAGGTGAATCTTATATAGGGATGGCTAGCTTGGGAAAAAAGTAGTTGAGAGTGGATTCAATTACCGGTTCGCTAGTATTGATCGGGTTGTTTATAGTTTGTTATCATTTTGGGAGATCATTGATCGGCCAAGATAACTAAACATGGAGTACTTTTTGACTTAACCAACTAAAAAAATAATCTAAATATTTAACTATGCGTAAGTTTGGGATTTAACATGAACATATAAATTTTATTGTCATTCATAAAAAAATGAGGCATATGAGAATAGAGAAAAATACTTTTATTATAAGATCAAAAAGAGTTATAAGCCTTTATAAAAATCGTCGTATTACTCCTGGTAACAAAAACATTTATTTGTTGGATATGGTATGCAATACCCATAATGAAAGCCCTCCCTCTCACAATGTTGCACGCAATCTGAATTATCTTCGCATGATCCAATGAAGACCTCCTTCGAATGTGCTGTACAATACCGTACACAATTAGCATGGTAGTAAAATAAAAATATAATTTTATAAGGTAGAGACATAAATAGAATAAGAAGAAATGTAATGCAAAGAATCGCATCACAAACAATAAAAGTATTGTAAAATTCTAGCATGCTAAAATTATATTGAATAATTGTTGTGCAAATCAACCATGAGAACAGTTTATATTTCAATATAAAAAAACATTTAGCTGTTAGTGTGCACACAAAATCCAAACCTAAAACTGTTTATGTTAAGAAAATGCAAAAGAAACTGAATTATGGATACAATACTCAATGAAATAGGTAAAATTGTTTTGTTCATAAAATATCACCACGATCTGAATCATCCATACATTCTCGAACAAAAATAGGTGGTAGGGAGAGCGGAGCACATGCGTTTATTGGAGTGTGTACGTATATCTAAGATTTTTTTTGGGCAATTTTAAAGAAAAATATATTAGTTTGAATTTATATATAAGCTACTAGAAGAGTATATTCGTATGAATAGAAGCAAATTCAAATATATAACATGGTAAAGGCATAAAAAACAAACCTAAAACAGAGGTACACGTAATACAAATAACAATCATCACAAGCAACACAAATGTTGCAACATTCTTGCTTGCTAAACCCATATGACGTTCCACCAAGTTTTGATCAAAGGTTGTAAGGATTTGTAGAAAATAGGTCTTCAAACGTGTTTGGTAAATTATGAGTCTACAAACCACCCTTAAGTAGTTTCTCAAATTTCGAATTGGTTAAAAGCTCATAAATGCAAATATGCTTGAAATTAATGTTAATAACTAATATATTCGAAACATCACCATTAATTTTCTTGTCTTCCTTCCTTTCTAATATTGACTTGATATTTAAGGTTGAACAAAGTATGATTATTGAATGAAAAAAGAACTGCTAAATTAAGGCAATTATGGTAACAATATATTGTAATTGGTTTGTTAAACAACTAAATATGTAACAACACCGCTCTCGGTGTGACAAACACAAAATATTACTATGAGAATATAAGTACGATAAATATAACAATATATAATAAATATAGTTTTATTGAAGTAATTTATAATATAATAGTAAAAACATACATTGAAAAATATTAATAATATCTTAACATGAAATATTAACATCTATTGGCATTAAAATGTTATAACACAACATGAGAATGTTAAATTAAGTTATCATAAGCTAAAATAAATTAACATATGTTAACATCTTACCTTATATATGTGAATATCCGCGAACAAAGTATTTTCTACGCTTCCTATTAAATTTTGATTTCTTACCAGAAACGGACCATGTATATAGAGTGGAGGGTTCAAATAAGAAATCAAAAAATGTTGACAAGATGGGGATATATATCAACATTTATATAAGATTTTCAATTTCCAAGAAATTAAAGACAAAATACGTAAATACTGACAAAATATAACAACCTGCGTATATTCATATAACATGTATCATGTAATTCCATACAAAACAAATCACAATGGGCTACACATTGGGTCTCAGACATCAAAAATATACAACAGTCTAAAGGTTGTTACAAACAAATCACATTGTGCTCGAGTGCCAGCTTTACGACTAACATCGAGTTGTGCTTGAACGCCAACTAAACAATTATGCGAGTTGTGCTTGAACTCCAACTAAACGATTTCCCGAGTTTTGCTTGAGCACCAACTACACGATTTACCAAGTTTTTCTTGGGTGCGTACTATTTGTGTGATTATTCAAAAGTCCTATATAAACTCATTTTATTGTATTATTACAATGACATGGATTATCTCATTAGACCGCATGGTCTAACCCTCATGTTGTTTAAAAAAAATATGTAATTGGAGATAACAAAGGTGGGTTAATTCACGTGTTCGGTTTGAGCAATTTTAACCGTTAAGACTTGAGAGAAATATTTGGACCCAAGGTGAATTTTATTTTAACCATTTTCAAACCGAAATGCATATATTGACGAATGTTTATCGTTTAAAGGTTACGTCCTATTGGTATGATTGGTTTACAATTGATAATCATGATTGCGATAATTGTTACATGTGAATTGTTTTTATTACGTGTAACATGATTATTGATTCATGGATTAAAGAGACTTACACAACAGAAACGCATGTGTGTGTGAGACTGTAATGGTCCATAAGAGATACATATATATATATATATGTATCTCATAAATATGTTTCGGTGTGGTGAGCCACTGCCGACATTAATCGCTGTCTTATCAGAGTGTGTGTTTATGCTCGCGAATATGTTTCGGGTAATAAGCCACCGTTGATATTGCCTTTATTCTTATAGGGGTGTGCGTTATTTTGAAAAGCGACCGTTGAGATTTGTCACCTTGGGCGCGATGTAGTACTTGATGCTTAATTGATTTAATGACTTTTTGCGAAATGATTTTTACTAACTATTTCTCTAATAGGGATCGCTCACTAAACCTTATGGTCTAACCCTCATTTTGTTTTAGAAATATATATATGCATTTAAGGTGAATCTTATATAGGGATGGCTAGCTTGGGAAAAAAGTAGTTGAGAGTGGATTCAATTACCGGTTCGCTAGTATTGATCGGGTTGTTTATAGTTTGTTATCATTTTGGGAGATCATTGATCGGCCAAGATAACTAAACATGGAGTACTTTTTGACTTAACCAACTAAAAAAATAATCTAAATATTTAACTATGCGTAAGTTTGGGATTTAACATGAACATATAAATTTTATTTTCATTCATAAAAAAATGAGGCATATGAGAATAGAGAAAAATACTTTTATTATAAGATCAAAAAGAGTTATAAGCCTTTATAAAAATCGTCGTATTACTCCTGGTAACAAAAACATTTATTTGTTGGATATGGTATGCAATACCCATAATGAAAGCCCTCCCTCTCACAATGTTGCACGCAATCTGAATTATCTTCGCATGATCCAATGAAGACCTCCTTCGAATGTGCTGTACAATACCGTACACAATTAGCATGGTAGTAAAATAAAAATATAATTTTATAAGGTAGAGACATAAATAGAATAAGAAGAAATGTAATGCAAAGAATCGCATCACAAACAATAAAAGTATTGTAAAATTCTAGCATGCTAAAATTATATTGAATAATTGTTGTGCAAATCAACCATGAGAACAGTTTATATTTCAATATAAAAAAACATTTAGCTGTTAGTGTGCACACAAAATCCAAACCTAAAACTGTTTATGTTAAGAAAATGCAAAAGAAACTGAATTATGGATACAATACTCAATGAAATAGGTAAAATTGTTTTGTTCATAAAATATCACCACGATCTGAATCATCCATACATTCTCGAACAAAAATAGGTGGTAGGGAGAGCGGAGCACATGCGTTTATTGGAGTGTGTACGTATATCTAAGATTTTTTTTGGGCAATTTTAAAGAAAAATATATTAGTTTGAATTTATATATAAGCTACTAGAAGAGTATATTCGTATGAATAGAAGCAAATTCAAATATATAACATGGTAAAGGCATAAAAAACAAACCTAAAACAGAGGTACACGTAATACAAATAACAATCATCACAAGCAACACAAATGTTGCAACATTCTTGCTTGCTAAACCCATATGACGTTCCACCAATTTTTGATCAAAGGTTGTAAGGATTTGTAGAAAATAGGTCTTCAAACGTGTTTGGTAAATTATGAGTCTACAAACCACCCTTAAGTAGTTTCTCAAATTTCGAATTGGTTAAAAGCTCATAAATGCAAATATGCTTGAAATTAATGTTAATAACTAATATATTCGAAACATCACCATTAATTTTCTTGTCTTCCTTCCTTTCTAATATTGACTTGATATTTAAGGTTGAACAAAGTATGATTATTGAATGAAAAAAGAACTGCTAAATTAAGGCAATTATGGTAACAATATATTGTAATTGGTTTGTTAAACAACTAAATATGTAACAACACCGCTCTCGGTGTGACAAACACAAAATATTACTATGAGAATATAAGTACGATAAATATAACAATATATAATAAATATAGTTTTATTGAAGTAATTTATAATATAATAGTAAAAACATACATTGAAAAATATTAATAATATCTTAACATGAAATATTAACATCTATTGGCATTAAAATGTTATAACACAACATGAGAATGTTAAATTAAGTTATCATAAGCTAAAATAAATTAACATATGTTAACATCTTACCTTATATATGTGAATATCCGCGAACAAAGTATTTTCTACGCTTCCTATTAAATTTTGATTTCTTACCAGAAACGGACCATGTATATAGAGTGGAGGGTTCAAATAAGAAATCAAAAAATGTTGACAAGATGGGGATATATATCAACATTTATATAAGATTTTCAATTTCCAAGAAATTAAAGACAAAATACGTAAATACTGACAAAATATAACAACCTGCGTATATTCATATAACATGTATCATGTAATTCCATACAAAACAAATCACAATGGGCTACACATTGGGTCTCAGACATCAAAAATATACAACAGTCTAAAGGTTGTTACAAACAAATCACATTGTGCTCGAGTGCCAGCTTTACGACTAACATCGAGTTGTGCTTGAACGCCAACTAAACAATTATGCGAGTTGTGCTTGAACTCCAACTAAACGATTTCCCGAGTTTTGCTTGAGCACCAACTACACGATTTACCAAGTTTTTCTTGGGTGCGTACTATTTGTGTGATTATTCAAAAGTCCTATATAAACTCATTTTATTGTATTATTACAATGACATGGATTATCTCATTAGACCGCATGGTCTAACCCTCATGTTGTTTAAAAAAAATATGTAATTGGAGATAACAAAGGTGGGTTAATTCACGTGTTCGGTTTGAGCAATTTTAACCGTTAAGACTTGAGAGAAATATTTGGACCCAAGGTGAATTTTATTTTAACCATTTTCAAACCGAAATGCATATATTGACGAATGTTTATCGTTTAAAGGTTACGTCCTATTGGTATGATTGGTTTACAATTGATAATCATGATTGCGATAATTGTTACATGTGAATTGTTTTTATTACGTGTAACATGATTATTGATTCATGGATTAAAGAGACTTACACAACAGAAACGCATGTGTGTGTGAGACTGTAATGGTCCATAAGGGGTATATATATATATATATATGTATCTCATAAATATGTTTCGGTGTGGTGAGCCACTGCCGACATTAATCGCTGTCTTATCAGAGTGTGTGTTTATGCTCGCGAATATGTTTCGGGTAATAAGCCACCGTTGATATTGCCTTTATTCTTATAGGGGTGTGCGTTATTTTGAAAAGCGACCGTTGAGATTTGTCACCTTGGGCGCGATGTAGTACTTGATGCTTAATTGATTTAATGACTTTTTGCGAAATGATTTTTACTAACTATTTCTCTAATAGGGATCGCTCACTAAACCTTATGGTCTAACCCTCATTTTGTTTTAGAAATATATATATGCATTTAAGGTGAATCTTATATAGGGATGGCTAGCTTGGGAAAAAAGTAGTTGAGAGTGGATTCAATTACCGGTTCGCTAGTATTGATCGGGTTGTTTATAGTTTGTTATCATTTTGGGAGATCATTGATCGGCCAAGATAACTAAACATGGAGTACTTTTTGACTTAACCAACTAAAAAAATAATCTAAATATTTAACTATGCGTAAGTTTGGGATTTAACATGAACATATAAATTTTATTTTCATTCATAAAAAAATGAGGCATATGAGAATAGAGAAAAATACTTTTATTATAAGATCAAAAAGAGTTATAAGCCTTTATAAAAATCGTCGTATTACTCCTGGTAACAAAAACATTTATTTGTTGGATATGGTATGCAATACCCATAATGAAAGCCCTCCCTCTCACAATGTTGCACGCAATCTGAATTATCTTCGCATGATCCAATGAAGACCTCCTTCGAATGTGCTGTACAATACCGTACACAATTAGCATGGTAGTAAAATAAAAATATAATTTTATAAGGTAGAGACATAAATAGAATAAGAAGAAATGTAATGCAAAGAATCGCATCACAAACAATAAAAGTATTGTAAAATTCTAGCATGCTAAAATTATATTGAATAATTGTTGTGCAAATCAACCATGAGAACAGTTTATATTTCAATATAAAAAAACATTTAGCTGTTAGTGTGCACACAAAATCCAAACCTAAAACTGTTTATGTTAAGAAAATGCAAAAGAAACTGAATTATGGATACAATACTCAATGAAATAGGTAAAATTGTTTTGTTCATAAAATATCACCACGATCTGAATCATCCATACATTCTCGAACAAAAATAGGTGGTAGGGAGAGCGGAGCACATGCGTTTATTGGAGTGTGTACGTATATCTAAGATTTTTTTTGGGCAATTTTAAAGAAAAATATATTAGTTTGAATTTATATATAAGCTACTAGAAGAGTATATTCGTATGAATAGAAGCAAATTCAAATATATAACATGGTAAAGGCATAAAAAACAAACCTAAAACAGAGGTACACGTAATACAAATAACAATCATCACAAGCAACACAAATGTTGCAACATTCTTGCTTGCTAAACCCATATGACGTTCCACCAATTTTTGATCAAAGGTTGTAAGGATTTGTAGAAAATAGGTCTTCAAACGTGTTTGGTAAATTATGAGTCTACAAACCACCCTTAAGTAGTTTCTCAAATTTCGAATTGGTTAAAAGCTCATAAATGCAAATATGCTTGAAATTAATGTTAATAACTAATATATTCGAAACATCACCATTAATTTTCTTGTCTTCCTTCCTTTCTAATATTGACTTGATATTTAAGGTTGAACAAAGTATGATTATTGAATGAAAAAAGAACTGCTAAATTAAGGCAATTATGGTAACAATATATTGTAATTGGTTTGTTAAACAACTAAATATGTAACAACACCGCTCTCGGTGTGACAAACACAAAATATTACTATGAGAATATAAGTACGATAAATATAACAATATATAATAAATATAGTTTTATTGAAGTAATTTATAATATAATAGTAAAAACATACATTGAAAAATATTAATAATATCTTAACATGAAATATTAACATCTATTGGCATTAAAATGTTATAACACAACATGAGAATGTTAAATTAAGTTATCATAAGCTAAAATAAATTAACATATGTTAACATCTTACCTTATATATGTGAATATCCGCGAACAAAGTATTTTCTACGCTTCCTATTAAATTTTGATTTCTTACCAGAAACGGACCATGTATATAGAGTGGAGGGTTCAAATAAGAAATCAAAAAATGTTGACAAGATGGGGATATATATCAACATTTATATAAGATTTTCAATTTCCAAGAAATTAAAGACAAAATACGTAAATACTGACAAAATATAACAACCTGCGTATATTCATATAACATGTATCATGTAATTCCATACAAAACAAATCACAATGGGCTACACATTGGGTCTCAGACATCAAAAATATACAACAGTCTAAAGGTTGTTACAAACAAATCACATTGTGCTCGAGTGCCAGCTTTACGACTAACATCGAGTTGTGCTTGAACGCCAACTAAACAATTATGCGAGTTGTGCTTGAACTCCAACTAAACGATTTCCCGAGTTTTGCTTGAGCACCAACTACACGATTTACCAAGTTTTTCTTGGGTGCGTACTATTTGTGTGATTATTCAAAAGTCCTATATAAACTCATTTTATTGTATTATTACAATGACATGGATTATCTCATTAGACCGCATGGTCTAACCCTCATGTTGTTTAAAAAAAATATGTAATTGGAGATAACAAAGGTGGGTTAATTCACGTGTTCGGTTTGAGCAATTTTAACCGTTAAGACTTGAGAGAAATATTTGGACCCAAGGTGAATTTTATTTTAACCATTTTCAAACCGAAATGCATATATTGACGAATGTTTATCGTTTAAAGGTTACGTCCTATTGGTATGATTGGTTTACAATTGATAATCATGATTGCGATAATTGTTACATGTGAATTGTTTTTATTACGTGTAACATGATTATTGATTCATGGATTAAAGAGACTTACACAACAGAAACGCATGTGTGTGTGAGACTGTAATGGTCCATAAGGGGTATATATATATATATATATGTATCTCATAAATATGTTTCGGTGTGGTGAGCCACTGCCGACATTAATCGCGGTCTTATCAGAGTGTGTGTTTATGCTCGCGAATATGTTTCGGGTAATAAGCCACCGTTGATATTGCCTTTATTCTTATAGGGGTGTGCGTTATTTTGAAAAGCGACCGTTGAGATTTGTCACCTTGGGCGCGATGTAGTACTTGATGCTTAATTGATTTAATGACTTTTTGCGAAATGATTTTTACTAACTATTTCTCTAATAGGGATCGCTCACTAAACCTTATGATCTAACCCTCATTTTGTTTTAGAAATATATATATATATATATATATATATATATATATATATATATGCATTTAAGGTGAATCTTATATAGGGATGGCTAGCTTGGGAAAAAAGTAGTTGAGAGTGGATTCAATTACCGGTTCGCTAGTATTGATCGGGTTGTTTATAGTTTGTTATCATTTTGGGAGATCATTGATCGGCCAAGATAACTAAACATGGAGTACTTTTTGACTTAACCAACTAAAAAAATAATCTAAATATTTAACTATGCGTAAGTTTGGGATTTAACATGAACATATAAATTTTATTGTCATTCATAAAAAAATGAGGCATATGAGAATAGAGAAAAATACTTTTATTATAAGATCAAAAAGAGTTATAAGCCTTTATAAAAATCGCCGTATTACTCCTGGTAACAAAAACATTTATTTGTTGGATATGGTATGCAATACCCATAATGAAAGCCCTCCCTCTCACAATGTTGCACGCAATCTGAATTATCTTCGCATGATCCAATGAAGACCTCCTTCGAATGTGTTGTACAATACCGTACACAATTAGCATGGTAGTAAAATAAAAATATAATTTTATAAGGTAGAGACATAAATAGAATAAGAAGAAATGTAATGCAAAGAATCGCATCACAAACAATAAAAGTATTGTAAAATTCTAGCATGCTAAAATTATATTGAATAATTGTTGTGCAAATCAACCATGAGAACAGTTTATATTTCAATATAAAAAAACATTTAGCTGTTAGTGTGCACACAAAATCCAAACCTAAAACTGTTTATGTTAAGAAAATGCAAAAGAAACTGAATTATGGATACAATACTCAATGAAATAGGTAAAATTGTTTTGTTCATAAAATATCACCACGATCTGAATCATCCATACATTCTCGAACAAAAATAGGTGGTAGGGAGAGCGGAGCACATGCGTTTATTGGAGTGTGTACGTATATCTAAGATTTTTTTTGGGCAATTTTAAAGAAAAATATATTAGTTTGAATTTATATATAAGCTACTAGAAGAGTATATTCGTATGAATAGAAGCAAATTCAAATATATAACATGGTAAAGGCATAAAAAACAAACCTAAAACAGAGGTACACGTAATACAAATAACAATCATCACAAGCAACACAAATGTTGCAACATTCTTGCTTGCTAAACCCATATGACGTTCCACCAATTTTTGATCAAAGGTTGTAAGGATTTGTAGAAAATAGGTCTTCAAACATGTTTGGTAAATTATGAGTCTACAAACCACCCTTAAGTAGTTTCTCAAATTTCGAATTGGTTAAAAGCTCATAAATGCAAATATGCTTGAAATTAATGTTAATAACTAATATATTCGAAACATCACCATTAATTTTCTTGTCTTCCTTCCTTTCTAATTGTAACACCCCATATTTTCAACTCTTGTGTTTTTAGAATAAAATGGGAATTTTGGTGGCCAATGTGTGAAACTTAGAACTTAAGTGGTCAAGGGGTGAAATCAAGAGTTTGGATAAGATGAAAACCCTATGTTCTTCATTTCAGTGTTGGTTCATACGTTTGGGAGAAGAAATAGGGAGAGGGGAGTTAGAGAGCCAAAACCCTGATTTGGGAGTGTGGAAGAAGGATGACTTCAAGGATTGATGGTAGTATCTTCAAGGTATGATTTCTTCTTCTTCTTCTCTATGTTTGGCTAGTCTAGCATATGATTTGGGGATTGAATAATCCATTTGTTGGTTGAGTTTTAATCCATAAGAATGAAGGCAAATGATTTTGGGATTGATTCCCTATGAGTTTTAATCATTTCAGTAAGAAACTTCTTCATGTTTGCTTAGTAATCTCCATTTTTCTATGGATTGAGTTTTTGGAGTTTTGAGGTTTGAATTCATGAATCACTAGATGGATTTGATGGGTTTTATGATGTTTTAAATGTTGGTTGTCGATTTTTAATGCTTTGGTATCTAACATATCGATTTGGGAGACTTAGAACTGGTTTGGGAAAGTTTGGGGATGAGAAACCCTTGGTTTTGGGAAGAAAGCTCATGAAGGGGGCAGACCAGTGCTCTGCGCGTCTGGCTGCACGTTTGGAGGCGCGCCAAGGTCTGGCCCCCAAACCATCTTTCCGTTTCGTTGTTCGTTCGGGTCTAGGATCGAGGCGTCGATTGGAGGGATATTTTGGGGGTTTGTTAAGGATGTTTTGGGATGTAATTAGATGGTTTAACACCACTCTTATAATGTTAATTCAGGTGTTCGGTTTGAACTAAAGTGTGTCCCGAAGCGTGTGTCGAGGTGCTAAGGCTAAGGTGAGTTCCCTTACCTTCTTTGTGTGAATGAAATGTTTTACGAAAAGTTTTCATAACTGATTATGGTTACGAGCATGTTGACCTGATTAAACTATTTGAAAGGTTTTATATTACGTGATGTGAAAACGTTTATTAAAGCATGCGAGTTGTTTATACGTTCATTTCTACGTAAATGTTGATTGCATGCTGTTGGGATGTTGTTGCTATGTGTGGAGTCGGGTTGCACAGTGGAGAACTATTATTGATGCCCGAATGTCGTGCCTGGCTTTGTAAGGTGAATGCCGTACCTGGCTTAATAAGGTGATGAAAGTTGAGACCACTGTGCAATACCCTTATGTGGAGTCGAGCTTTTGAATTGGAATTTCCGTTTATTTTTATAACGGTTGAATGTTTTATACTACTGTTTGTGTGGAACTATTTTAAAGAGGGAATTTACTAGACCTCATGGTCTAACCCTCGCTTTTCGAAAACTAAAACCATTTTCAGGTGTTAGTCGTGTATGGAGTTTCATCTAATAATGTTGGAAGGTCGTGTTGTGGTAGAAGAGCTAGAGGCTAGTGAAGACTTGTAGATTACCGTCTGGCTTCCTGTAGAATCTCGGTTGTGAAGGTGTTTTCCGCTGCGAGTTTAGAGTAGAACTGATGTAGATTATATTCTTTGGGACCGTTTTTGGTTGTAACGTTGTCAATTGCATTTTATTTAATTTGGGTTGTTACAAATGGTATCAGAGCCATAGTTTAAGGGATTTAGGTGACCGGATGGGCATAAACTTAAACTGTGGAGTAGAGTGGGACACAACTGAGATATAGGAAGCCATTAGGAAAGACCTTAATCGTAGGATATCTTGACAATGGTAGTGAGGACTCTCATGTAAGGTAAATTCAAATCGCATCTGGCTAATGCTATTATGAATTTACAGGTGCATGGGCGTAATCAATCGCTATTGTCGGGATGAGTGGTGAGTGTGGCGGTATGTAGAAGGTTCTAACCTTGTATATGATAGCAAGGAGTTGATGTGTCATGGGAGATCCCTTGTGTTGTGATGTTTGTAACTTCTAGAAGAAGTGTTGTCTGGAATGGTAATGAGCTGTCTAGAGGTAAACTCTCTGGGATAGGAAGTGAGAATTAGGTTAGCATCTTGAAAACCTTCAATTCAAGATCGAGTGAGGGAATATAGTCTTGGATTCCTTAGTCAATCGGTTTAGTGGCAAGATTAATGAATGAAAGTTATTAGTGTGGTTTTGGAGGTATGCATAAGAGTAGGAAGTGGAATAACTGGTCAGTTTGGTAAACCATGTTGAGCGGTCGATCAGGTGGGTTGTGAAACACTTGTACTACAAGTTGTAGCATAAGTAAGAAAGCGGTTGTTGGTCATAGTATGGTATCAGTGAAGAGTTGAAATAAGTGCAACGGTTGACTTGGTTAGAGTGAATAGCCTTCAATTGCATATCGAATTTCATGCATTATGCCATTAAACGTATTACACCAGTTCTTTCATGTTAAAAGCATGTACGTGCATGACAGGTCTTCTTGTTTTGGGAAATAAGTTGACGCGTGCGAGCGCGTGTTTTCTTTAAAGTAAAAGACAAACTTGTTTTCATTATACGATAAAGCTTTGAACTTAGAGATCTATGAATTATTTCACGCTTTTAATTGTGGAGAGAATCTTCGTTACGAAAATATTGAAACGTTTTATTGCGAGGTTTCGATTTATAAACAAAAAGAGTATTGACTCGTTATTATTATTATATGAATGAGTGTTGGAATTGACAGACCCACTTTGGGTAAGTGATTTCGTTCGGAAATTTTCCAGCCGTATGTGAAAGGGTTTCATTGGAGACAACCGTTGTGTCGGTGTCGATTTGGATGGACAAGGTTGCGAATTATCGTAAGAGTGCCAGCGAGCGATCCTTGCGGTCGTTGTGTTTTACTATTCATCTTGAGTGGTGTTGTTTCATGCATACTCAAGCTTGTTGTATGATTTTGTATCTACTGCGTTTTTTTTAAAGAGTGCAAAATGATTTCAATCGTTGTGTCATTGTGCATGAAGGCTATGAACTCGCTAGGCCGGGGAGGATATTACGATTGAGGTCAAGGAAAGGCTTTGGGAGTTGAATTGTCAGTTGAATAAGATGTGGTCGAGTTGTGACCTTAGCGTTGCCGTTAGAGGAGGTGGGTGAATACCGAGGGCCTCGGGCGGAGAATTCGGAATGGTGGAATGATTGTAGTTTGAACTATTGCTTGGTTATGTGAGAATAGTTTAATTATGGTGAAATTGGAAATGGTCGAAGTGATGTCAATGGTGGAATGGTAATAAGTAGCGTTACGTTGCTCGATGTAATGTTCTCGGCGGTGAGTCTGAGTACTGAGATAGGTTGGTAATTAGATTTTTCACTAAGAAAGGTCTTCTGTTTTTCCTCAAGTGGGAACGGTGTGATATAAATTGATTGTGATGCGTGAGAAGGAACCTGTTGTGTGTGGACGGATGAGGTCGTCCGAGATCGTGTAAATGATATGGTATAGGAACACCTAGTGAGGGTATTAGGAGAACGGAAGGTCATCAATGGGGATGTGATGTCCATTAAGGCTTTGATGATTTGCTTATGTGTAAGGTGTTATCACAGCGGAGATAGATCGCGAAGTAAGTTCCTACGAGAATCCTTGTCTGTCGTGAGGAGGCTGGGCAATTGCGTGTCGACTGTCGATGTTGAAATCAATGACTGTTCTGTTGGAAGATTGTCAGGAGGCTGGTATTGGAGAAGTAACCATGGTGTGGTTATCTTGGGAGTCTTCTTGCAAAGATGTAGGAAGTTGTTAGAAGAAAGGCGTGTATCCGACATGACGCTGGACCACCTTGTGTGAGTGTTTCGGAAGTGAAAGATTGTGGTAGCATAAGTGATTTCTTGTGGGGCTTGATGAGCCATATAAGAACGAAATGAGTAGTGTAATTGAAGCGGGTATGCTTTGATTAGATGATCTTGACATGTGGTTAGTCGAGACCCAGGGAAGGCAAGTCGGGAACGTTTTTGCTTCGATGAAATGGTGTTATGGGTAGCACGAAGGAAGTAATATCTTTTGTGTGTGTAAAGACATCATGAAGGCTTGTTTGCAATGTGGTCATGTGGTGCGATAGTGGTGCGAGGAAGTAGTAGTACTTTGTACTGAAGGAACGTGTAGGTCATAGATGTAACGATGGTTTGTCGTAGTATCGAAGTATTCAACAGTGGTGAGTGTGCTCGATAGAGGTGTATGGTTTTCAGGCAGTGTGCGTTCATACTATTTGAGGTCAGGAGATTGAGTTGCGGTTGGTGACTGGATGAAAGGAGAACCCTTGTTCTTCTCGATCCCATTAGATTTTGGGTGAGTTTTCATACTTCACTTGATTGTCGAAGAGGATACTGTAACCGTTAAGCTATGGTGCTTCGTTATGAAGTTTAGTCAGGAGCGTTGGAGTATTCCGTGGATGTAAAGAAATGCAATGAATGGGTCGACTGTGATGGAGAGTTAGGAACTCGTGGTAGTTCTCGGTGTTAAGTACCTTGCGAGAACTTGGCTAAAGGTCTTGACTGATGATTTTGGAGAAACCGTTCTTTTGGACTATAGCGGTGTGTGATGGGCGTTCCGTGCAAGCATGAGAGGAAATGATGACGGTATGTCAGATCAAGTATAGACAGGCTCGCGGTAAGAAGATGTCATGAGACACTGGAAAGGCGGGCTATGATTAAAGAACGGTTATTTGAAGAGCATGAGGAAATGAATCATTGTGGATGCCATGGTTAAAGAGTTGAGAGAGCTAATTTCATGCGACCAATCTAAAACTGGCTCGTGTTAGCGAACCATTCTTTTAAAGCATCTTAATGTTGTCAAGTTAGAATGGAAACATGTGGGCGAATGTGGTGCCCGGGTTGAGAGACCTTGGGATTAGATTCGGTATTGTCGGGAAGAATGTTTCACGTGAGCGTGTCGTTCAGTATTTGATTAGTTGGAATAGTTTGAGTGAACTTGGTCACTCCTCCTTGTGTGAGGGCAAGTGAATATCTGGCGGTAGTTCCTAAGTAGTGGAATCATTAAGTGGATGTTGTAGGAAACATAATTGTGCGTCCGTAAGGTTGGATCAGCTTGAGTGAGCGGATTATGCGGCTGTTAAGCTGTGCAAGTCTTCTTCATATAAGTCTGTGTGAAAGCGGGACATGGTGTGATCAGTAATTGGTAACTGTGTTGCATGTATGATCCAGTGTGGTTTCAGGAAATGTTTTTGTGCTAGACGAATGCTATGTTGGCAGGATTGCGAACCTTTCTTTTCTCTTGGAAATAAATGTTATTCTGTGAGGAGAGTTCGGTATCGATATGAGGGCGATCTGGTGTAATGTCGATGAAGGGAGTGGTCAGTGTCCGCTTAGAGATTCGGGTTGTTGCGGCGTTGACTTGAGTAGAGTCGTTTTCTCTTAAGAGAGTATTCTGGTGTGAGTAGTATGATTGATCGAAGAAATTGCAAGTGTGTATGGCTGGGCATGCTACTGACCTGAGAATGTGGTAGCTGGTCGAGGAGCGATGCCAAAGAATGTAGTACGTTATCGGTTCTGATCAGGAGAGGGATGGATAAGAGGATTGGATTGGAAAGGATGAGTAATTTCAATCTCAAGTCGGGAGAACAGTTGGGTGGGAAAACATTCCCATGGTTTGGAGTAGTGTGTTTCAGTAGGAGATTGAATTGGACCACATTGTAATGGAGTGGTGGCAGTTATCGAAAGGATTGGGGGAAATATTGAATGAATTAATTGTACTCGGTGTAATTTTGGAACATTTTTGGTGTGTTTCACGTCCATATGTTGGGGAGTGTTGGTTGAAATCTCGATGCGGTGTTACCATTGTAAGTAGCGCGAAAGGATGAAGAGTGGGATTTTGTTGTGTCGTTAGGAGCGAGCATTGGGCTGGCTGGTCGTGAATTTGAAAGACAAAGAAGTGGATCTTGTAGAAATGTATTTGCAACTCCCTAAGAAATTTTGTTTGGGTGACGTGAGTATTGGAAGTCGGAAGTTAACTCCAAATTGCGGCATGTGTCCGGCAATGGAATTCCGAGGACGGAATTCTAATAAGGGGGAGGTGATGTAACACCCCATATTTTCCACTCTTGTGTTTTTAGAATAAAATGGGAATTTTGGTGGCCAAAGTGTGAAACTTAGAACTTAAGTGGTCAAGGGGTGAAATCAAGAGTTTGGATAAGATGAAAACCCTATGTTCTTCATTTCAGTGTTGGTTCATACGTTTGGGAGAAGATATAGGGAGAGGGGAGTTAGAGAGCCAAAACCCTGATTTGGGAGTGTGGAAGAAGGATGACTTCAAGGATTGATGGTAGTATCTTCAAGGTATGATTTCTTCTTCTTCTTCTCTATGTTTGGCTAGTCTAGCATATGATTTGGGGATTGAATAATCCATTTGTTGGTTGAGTTTTAATCCATAAGAATGAAGGCAAATGATTTTGGGATTGATTCCGTATGAGTTTTAATCATTTCAGTAAGAAACTTCTTCATGTTTGCTTAGTAATCTCCATTTTTCTATGGATTGAGTTTTTGGAGTTTTGAGGTTTGAATTCATGAATCACTAGATGGATTTGATGGGTTTTATGATGTTTTAAATGTTGGTTGTCGATTTTTAATGCTTTGGTATCTAACATATCGATTTGGGAGACTTAGAACTGGTTTGGGAAAGTTTGGGGATGAGAAACCCTTGGTTTTGGGAAGAAAACTCATGAAGGGGGCAGACCAGTGCTCTGCGCGCCTGGCTGCGCGTTTGGAGGCGCGCCACCAGGGGCGCCAAGGTCTGGCCCCCAAACCATCTTTCCGTTTCGTTGTTCGTTCGGGTCTAGGATCGAGGCGTCGATTGGAGGGATATTTTGGGGGTTTGTTAAGGATGTTTTGGGATGTAATTAGATGGTTTAACACCACTCTTATAATGTTAATTCAGGTGTTCGGTTTGAACTAAAGTGTGTCCCGAAGCGTGTGTCGAGGTGCTAAGGCTAAGGTGAGTTCCCTTACCTTCTTTGTGTGAATGAAATGTTTTACGAAAAGTTTTCATAACTGATTATGGTTACGAGCATGTTGACCTGATTAAACTATTTGAAAGGTTTTATATTACGTGATGTGAAAACGTTTATTAAAGCATGCGAGTTGTTTATACGTTCATTTCTACGTAAATGTTGATTGCATGCTGTTGGGATGTTGTTGCTATGTGTGGAGTCGGGTTGCACAGTGGAGAACTATTATTGATGCCCGAATGCCGTGCCTGGCTTTGTAAGGTGATGAATGTCGTGCCTGGCTTTGTAAGGTGAATGTCGTACCTGGCTTAATAAGGTGATGAAAGTTGAGACCACTGTGCAATACCCTTATGTGGAGTCGAGCTTTTGAATTTGGATTTCCGTTTATTTTTTTTAACGGTTGAATGTTTTATACTACTGTTTGTGTGGAACTGTTTTAAAGAGGGAATTCACTAGACCTCATGGTCTAACCCTCGCTTTTTGAAAACTAAAACCATTTTCAGGTGTTAGTCGTGTATGGAGTTTCATCTGATGATGTTGGAAGGCCGTGTCGTGGTAGAAGAGCTAGAGGCTAGTGAAGACTTGTAGATTACCGTCTGGCTTCTTGTAGAATCTCGGTTGTGAAGGTGTTTTCCGCTGCGAGTTTAGAGTAGAACTGATGTAGATTATATTCTTTGGGACCGTTTTTGGTTGTAACGTTGTCAATTGCATTTTATTTAATTTGGGTTGTTACACTAATATTGACTTGATATTTAAGGTTGAACAAAGTATGATTATTGAATGAAGAAAGAACTGCTAAATTAAGGCAATTGTGGTAACAATATATTGTAATAGATTTGTTAAACAACTAAATATGTAACAACACCGCTCTCGGTGTGACAAATACAAAATATTACTATGAGAATATAAGTACGATAAATATAACAATATATAATAAATATAGTTTTATTGAAGTTATTTATAATATAATAGTAAAAACATACATTGAGAAATATTAATAATATCTTAACATGAAATATTAACATCTATTGGCATTAAAATGTTATAACACAACATGAGAATGTTAAATTAAGTTATCATAAGCTAAAATAAATTAACATATGTTAACATCTTACCTTATATATGTGAATATCCGCGAACAAAGTATTTTCTACGCTTCCTATTAAATTTTGATTTCTTACCAGAAACGGACCATATATATAGAGTGGAGGGTTCAAATGAGAAATCAAAAAATGTTGACAAGATGGGGATATATATCAACATTTATATAAGATTTTCAATTTCCAAGAAATTAAAGACAAAATACGTAAATACTGACAAAATATAACAACCTGAGTATATTCATATAACATGTATCATGTAATTCCATACAAAACAAATCACAATGGGCTACACATTGGGTCTCAGACATCAAAAATATACAACAGTCTAAAGGTTGTTACAAACAAATCACATTGTGCTCGAGTGCCAGCTTTACGACTAACATCGAGTTGTGTGTAACAACCCAATTTCACTAAAATAAAACTTATAACAATGCAACCAAAATTGCCCCCAAAGTACACAATTAAAAATTTCTTCTACACTAAGTTCGCAGCGGATAACACACTCACAACTGAGATGCTACAGGAAAGCCAAAGGTAATCTACAAGTCTTCACTAGACTCTAGCTCTTCTACAACTCCACAACCTTCCATCATCAGCAGATGAAATCCCAAGCACGACAGTCACCTGAAAATGGTTTTAGTTTTTGAAAAGCGAGGGTTAGACCATGAGGTCTAGTGATTTCCCTCTTAAAAGTATTCACAAGCCATTTAAGAAAACGTACTATTACGAGACAGTAACACATCAAACATATACTCAACAAGGGTGTACACACTGGCATAGACTATTTCACACCTTACAAAGCCAGGCACGGCAACTCGACACCTTACAAAGCCAGGCACGGCAACTCGACACCTTACAAAGCCAGGCACGGCAACTCGACACCTTACAAAGCCAGGCAAGGCAACTCAAGAAGTCCCCCACTGTGCAACCCGACTCCACCCATAGCAATAACCAAACCAGCATGTAATCAACATTCACGCATAACTGTACGTATAAACAACTTGTATGCAATTGTAAACATTTCCATGTCATGCACATTAAAACCTTTCCAAAACGTTTAATCATGTCATCATGCTTGCAAACATAATCAGTTAAGAAACCTTTACCAAAACATTTCATTTGCACCAAAATGGGTTAAGGGAACTCACCTGATACTCGGCTTAACGACACACTAACCGGAGCTCACTTAAACACCAACCGAACACCTGAATTGGGGTTAACAAAAGAGGTATTAGACTCCCTAATTATGCCCTAAGACATCCCTCAAAAACTCATAAGACAATCCCTTAAACATCGTCTCGATTCCAGCCCCAAACGACGTACGAAACAGAAATCGAAAAACTCCCAACAGAGGGATACGCGGTTTGTGCCGCGGTTTACAACCCGCGCAGCAAGCCGCGTATGTCCCTGGTCGAGCATCCTCAATTCTGCACAAAATCTCAGTCCGAAAACTCACCCTTTCTCAACTCCAACTCGTCCCAAATCGATTTTAAGCTCCCAAAATAAAATAATGAATGTTCTAAACCTTTCCCCATAATTACCAAACATCAAAACATCATTTAATCTAATGAAACTCAACCAAAACCCAACCATTGATTCATGATTCAAAACTCAAAAGCTCAAACTCAAACCATAGCAAGTATGGAGATTGCTTAACAAATATGAAGAGATTTCCCAATGTTCTGATCCAAAACTTAAGGGAATCACTCCCAAAATCAATTGTTTCTTATTCCATTGATTAGAAATCACAATCCCAAAGATTACAAAAATCCCAAGCAACAAAATACCACACCCAACTATGAAGAAGAAGAAATAAGGTTCATACCTTGAAGAAGATGAAGTCTTCACTTCCATGGTGCTATCCTTCTTCCTCACTTCCCACCATGGATGAGCTCTTCCTTTCTTCTCCCAAATTCTCAGCCGACACTAAGGTGAGAATGAGGGTTTTCCTCTTATTTAGCTTCCTTTGATTCACCCCTTGGACACTAAAGTTTCATTCTTCACACTTTGGCCACCAAAAATCTTCATTTACTCCAATCTTGCAAGAAGAATAAAATATGGGGTGTTACATCACCTCCCCCTTATTAGAATTCCGTCCTCGGAATTCCATTGCCGAACACATGCTGCAATTGGAGTTAACTTCCGACTCCCAATACCTATTTTGCCCCAAAATTTCTTAGGAAGTTACAACTACATCTCTACAGGACTAACTTCTTTGTCTTTCAAATTCTCAGCCATCCGCCCCCAATTACTCACACTGTCTGTGAAGCTACACCAAACTTCTTCCCAACCAACATTCCCTAAACAAGGATTAAGACATACCAAAAGCACTCCAAATTTTCACCGGGTGCCTCTAAATTAATCAATAATTCCCAGTTCTTTCGAAAACCGCCACTACTCCATTACAATGTAGTCCAATTCAATCTCCTATTGAAACACACTACTCCAAACCATGGGAATATTTTCCCATCCAACTGTTCTCTCGACTTGAGATTGACAATGCTCAAACCTTCTAATCCAGTCATCTTAGTTCCATTCATCTATCCATCCACTCCTGATCAGCACCGACAACATACATTATTCTTTGACATCGCTCCTAGGCCAACAACTACACTCTCGGGTCTGTAGCATGCCCAGCCACACCCTTGCAATCTCTTCGTCCAAACATACTACTCATCCAAAATACTCTCTTTAATAGAAAACGACTCCACTCGAGTTAACACCGCAATAACCCGAATCTCTAAACGGAGACTAATCACTCCCTTCGTCGACATTACACACTATCACTCTCATATCGTTACCGCATTCTCACCACCACATAACATTCATATCAAAGGAAGAACGCCCTCCTACCAAAATAGCGTTCGCTTGGCACAATTGCGTTTCCTCAAAGTCACACCGATCACACGTGCCTCAACAGTTACAAATCAACGGTCCAAACTCACAACAATCGCTAAGCCGTAATTCTATTCTATACACAATTACATCCTTCGCCCAAATCCACCGAATGGTTCCACTGACTAGGAACTACCACCAAAATTCGCTTGCTCTCCCACAAGGAGGAGTGACCAAGTTCACTCAAACTATTCCAACTAATCGAATACTGAACGACACACTCACGTGAAACATTCTTCCCGACAATACCGAATCTAATCCCAAGGTCTCTCAACCCGGGCACCACATTCGCCCACTTGTTCCCATTCTAACTCGACACCATAAGATGCTTTAAAAGAATGGTTCGCTAACACGAGCCGGTTTTAGATTGGTCGCATGATATTAGCTCTCTCAACACTTTAACCATGGCATCCACAATGATTCCTTTCCTCATGCTCTTCAATAATCGCTCTTTAATCATAACCCGCCTTTCCAGTGTCCCACGACATCTTCTTACTGCATTCCTGTCTATACTTGATCTGTCATACCATCATCATCTTCTCTCATGCTTACACAGACTTCCCATCGCACACCGCTACAGTCTAAAAGAACGACTTCTCCAAAATTATCAGTCAAGACCTTTAGCCAAGTTCTCATAAGGTACTTAACACCAAGAACTACCAAGAGTTCCTGACTCTCCAACACCGCCGACCCGTTCATTATAATTCATTACATCTACGGAATACTCCAACGCTCCTGACTAAACTTCACGACGAAGCACTACAGCTTAACGGGTACAATATCCTGATCGACAATCAAGTGAAGTATGAAAACTCACCCAAAATCCAATGGGATTGAGAAGGACAGGGGTTCTCCTTTCATCCCGTTACCAACCACAACTAAATCTCTTGATCTCAATCTAGTATTAACGTATACCGCCCGCAAAACCACACACTACAACCAAGCATACTCACTACCTTTGACTACTCCGCTATTACGGCAATTCATCATTACATCTAAGACTTACACGTTTCTTCGGTACCAAATGCTACCACTTCCCCATGCCACTATCGCACCCCGCGACTATATTGCAACAAGCTAACATGATGCCTTTACATACATAGAAGATATTACTTTCTCCCTGCCACCCATAACACAATTTCAAACGAAGCCAAAACGTTGCTCGACTTGCCCTTCCCGGGTCTAGACGAACCACATGACAAGGTTAACTTTTCAAGGTACACCCGCTTCGATTACCCTAACCTTTCGTTCTTATGTGGATCATCATACCCCATAAGAAAATCACTTAAGCAATCGCGATCTCTTACTTTTGTACATTCACACAAGGTGGTCAAACGTCAGGTTGGATACCTACCTTTCTCCAAACAACTTCTTACATTTTTTTGCAAGAAAACTCAACAAGATAACCGCACTATAGTTACTTCTCCAATACCAACCTCCTGAAAACTATCCAACAGAACGGTCACTGATTCGACATCGAAAATCGACATGCAATTGTCCAGTCGCCTTACGACAGACAAGGATCCTCGAAAGAATCTATTTCTCCTAACTCCCCGAACAAGTTCTCGTTCCTCGTTAGCTCCTCGCAATCCATCTCCGCTGTGCTAGACACCTTACACATAAGCTAATAATCAAAACCTCAATGGACCTCACATCCATATTGGTGGTCTTCCGTTTCCCCAAATGCCCTCACAAGGTGTTCCTATACCATACAACTTCCACAATTCGAACGACCTCATCCACTCACACCCAACGGGTTCACTCTCACGTTTTAATCTCCTGACATCACCCCTAACTTGAGACATGTTAAATAGCCGCAACATTCTATACCAAGGGACTACGTGATGATAATGACATTCCTCCCTGACAATCTAGGATTCCTAACAGAACCCACTTCATTCAACGCATCATAACCAACTTATACCCCACCGTTCCCACTTGAGAGAAAACAAACACAAGATCTTTCTTAGCGCGAGGTCTAATTGCCAAACCAACTCAGTATTCCAACTCAAAACCGAAAACATTACATTAAGTAACGTAACGCTACTGATTACTATTCCACCAACAGAAACACTTTGACCATTTCAACTTTACCGCGATTAAAACTATTCTCACATAACCCGACAATAGTTCAAACTACACTCATACCAACATTCCGAATTCTCTGCCCCAGACTCCCGGTATTCACCCACTTACTCTAACGGAAACACTAAGGTCATAATTTGACCACATCTTATTCAACTAACAATTCAACTCCCAAAGCCTTTCCTTGACCTCAATCGTAATACCCTTCCCGACCTAGCGAGTTCATAGCCTTCATGCACAATAGCACAACGATTGAAATCATTTTGCACTCTTTCAAAAACGCAATAGATACAAAATCATAAAACAAGCTCGAATACGCATGAATCAACAGCACTCAAGATGAATAGTAAAACACAACGACTGCAAGGATCGCTCACAGTTACTCTTACGATAAATCGTAATCTTGTCCATCCAAATCGATGCTGACACTACGGTTGTCTCCAATGAGACCCTTTCACATGTGACTGAAAATTTTTCGAACGGAATCACTTACCCAAAGTGGGTCTGTTAACTCCAACACTCATTTTGTTTATAAAACAAAACCTCGCAATAAAACATTTTCAATATTTTCGGAACGAAGGTTTTCTTCCACAAATAAAAGCGTGAAATAATTCGTGGATCACTAAGTTCAAAGCTTTTTCGTATAATGAAAACAAGTTTGTCTTTTACTTTAAAGAAAACACACGCTCGCACGCGTCAACTCATTTTCCAAACAAGAAACCTGCCATGCACGTACATGCTTTTAACATGAAAGAACTCGTGTAATAAGTTTAATGACATGATGCATGAAATTTAATATGCAATTGAAGGCTATTCACTCTAACCAAGTCAACCGTTGCACTCACTTCAACTCTTCACTGATACCTCACTAAGACCAACAACCGCTTTCTTACTTATGCTACAACTTGTAGCACAAGTGCTCCACAATCCACCTGATCAACCGTTCCACATGGTTTAACAATTGACAACTTATCTCACCTTCTACTCTTATACATTCCTCAAAACAACACTGATCTCTTGCAATCAATAACCTTGTCGCTAAACCGTTTGACTAAGGAATCCAAGACTAGATTCCCTCACTCGATCTTGAATTGAAGGTTTTCAAGATGCCAACATAATTCTCACTTCCTATCCCGGAGAGTTTACCTCTAGACAGCTTATTAACATTCCAGACAACACTTCTTCTAGAAGCTACAAACCTCACATCTCAAGGGGTCTCCCATGACGCATCAACTCTTTGCTATCAAACACGAGGTTAGAACCTTCTACGTACTGCCACACTCACCACTCCTCTCGACAATAGTGATTGATTACACCCATGCACCTGTAGATCCATAATAGCATTGGCCAGATGCTATTTGAATTTACCTTACATGGGGGTTCTCACTACCATTGTCAAGACATCCTACGATTAAGGTCTTTCCTAATGGCTTCCTATATCTCAGTTGGGTCCCACTCTACTCCACAGTTTAAGTTTTGGCCCATCCGGTCACCTAAATCCCTTAAACTATGGCTCTGATACCATTTGTAACAACCCAATTTCACTAAAATAAAACTTATAACAATGCAACCAAAAATGCCCCCAAAGTACACAATTAAAAATTTCTTCTACACTAAGTTCGCAGCGGATAACACACTCACAACTGAGATGCTACAGGAAAGCCAAAGGTAATCTACAAGTCTTCACTAGACTCTAGCTCTTCTACAACTCCACAACCTTCCATCATCAGCAGATGAAATCCCAAGCACGACAGTCACCTGAAAATGGTTTTAGTTTTTGAAAAGCGAGGGTTAGACCATGAGGTCTAGTGAATTCCCTCTTAAAAGTATTCACAAGCCATTTAAGAAAACGTACTATTACGAGACAGTAACACATCAAACATATACTCAACAAGGGTGTACACAGTGGCATAGACGATTTCACACCTTACAAAGCCAGGCACGGCAACTCGACACCTTACAAAGCCAGGCACGACAACTCGACACCTTACAAAGCCAGGCACGACAACTCAAGAAGTCCCCCACTGTGCAACCCGACTCCACCCATAGCAATAACCAAACCAGCATGTAATCAACATTCACGCATAACTGTACGTATAAACAACTTGTATGCAATTGTAAACATTTCCATGTCATGCACAATAAAACCTTTCCAAAACGTTTAATCATGTCATCATGCCTGCAAACATAATCAGTTAAGAAACCTTTACCAAAACATTTCATTTGCACCAAAATGGGTTAAGGGAACTCACCTGATACTCGGCTTAACGACGCACTAACCGGAGCTCACTTAAACACCAACCGAACACCTGAATTGTGGTTAACAAAGGAGGTATTAGACTCCCTAATTATGCCCTAAAACATCCCTCAAAAACTCATAAGACAATCCCTTAAACATCGTCTCGATTCCAGCCCCAAACGACGTACGAAACAGAAATCGAAAAACTCCCAACAGAGGGATACGCGGTTTGTGCCACGGTTTACAAACCGCGCAGTAAGCCGCGTATGTCCCTGATCGAGCATCCTCAATTCTGCACAAAATCTCAGTCCGAAAACTCACCCTTTCTCAACTCCAACTCGTCCCAAATCGATTTTAAGCTCCCAAAATAAAATAATGAATGTTCTAAACTTTCCCCATAATTACCAAACATCAAAACATCATTTAATCTAATGAAACTCAACCAAAACCCAACCATTGATTCATGATTCAAAACTCAAAAGCTCAAACTCAAACCATAGCAAGTATAGAGATTGCTTAACAAATATGAAGAGATTTCCCAATGTTCTGATCCAAAACTTAAGGGAATCACTCCCAAAATCAATTGTTTCTTATTCCATTGATTAGAAATCACAATCCCAAAGATTACAAAAACCCCAAGCTACAAAATACCACACCCAACTATGAAGAAGAAGAAATAAGGTTCATACCTTGAAGAAGATGAAGTCTTCACTTCCATGGTGCTATCCTTCTTCCTCACTTCCCACCATGGATGAGCTCTTCCTCTCTTCTCCCAAATTCTCAGCCGACACTAAGGTGAGAATGAGGGTTTTCCTCTTATT
Organism: Saussurea involucrata; assembly: GCA_033807775.1. Classification (NCBI taxonomy): domain Eukaryota; kingdom Viridiplantae; phylum Streptophyta; class Magnoliopsida; order Asterales; family Asteraceae; genus Saussurea; species Saussurea involucrata. The sequence goes on along the minus strand of JAWVWS010000845.1, from coordinate 13,322 downwards.
TAGCTTCCTTTGATTCACCCCTTGGACACTAAAGTTTTATTCTTCACACTTTGGCCACCAAAAATCTTCATTTACTCCAATCTTGCAAGAAGAATAAAATATGGGGTGTTACATTGTGCTTGAACGCCAGCTAAACAATTATGCGAGTTGTGCTTGAACTCCAACTAAACGATTTCCCGAGTTTTGCTTGAGCACCAACTACACGATTTACCGAGTTTTTCTTGGGTGCGTACTATTTGTGTGATTATTCAAAAGTCATATATAAACTCATTTTATTGTATTATTACAATGACATGGAATATCTCATTAGACCGCATGGTCTAACCCTCATGTTGTTTAAAAAAATATGTAATTGGAGATAACAAAGGTGGGTTAATTCACGTGTTCGGTTTGAGCAATTTTAACCGTTAAGACTTGAGAGAAATATTTGGACCCAAGGTGAATTTTATTTTAACCATTTTCAAACCGAAATGCATATATTGACGAATGTTTATCGTTTAAAGGTTACGTCCTATTGGTATGATTGGTTTACAATTGATAATCATGATTGCGATAATTGTTACATGTGAATTGTTATTATTACGTGTAACATGATTATTGATTCGTGGATTAAAGAGACTTACACAACAGAAACTCATGTGTGTGTGAGACTGTAATGGTCCATAAGGGGTGTATATATATATATATATATATATATATATATATATATATATATATATATATGTATCTCATAAATATGTTTCGGTGTGGTGAGCCACTGCCGACATTAATCGCGGTCTTATCAGAGTGTGTGTTTATGCTCGCGAATATGTTTCGTGTAATAAGCCACCGTTGATATTGCCTTTATTCTTATAGGGGTGTGCGTTATTTTGAAAAGCGACCGTTGATATTTGTCACCTTGGGCGCGATGTAGTACTTGTTGGCTACTTGATGCTTCTTAATTGATTTAATGACTTTTTGCGAAATGATTTTTACTAACTATTTCTCTAATAGGGATCGCTCACTAAACCTTATGGTCTAACTCTCATTTTGTTTTAGAAATATATATATGCATTTAAGGTGAATCTTATATAGGGATGGCTAGCTTGGGAAAAAAGTAGTTGAGAGTGGATTCAATTACCGGTTCGCTAGTATTGATCGGGTTGTTTATAGTTTGTTATCATTTTGGGAGATCATTGATCGGCCAAGATAACTAAACATGGAGTACTTTTTGACTTAACCAACTAAAAATATAATCTAAATATTTAACTATGCGTAAGTTTGGGATTTAACATGAACATATACATTTTATTGTCATTCATAAAAAAATGAGGCATATGAGAATAGAGAAAAATACTTTTATTATAAGATCAAAAAGAGTTATAAGCCTTTATATAAATCGTCGTATTACTCCTGGTAACAAAAACATTTATTTGTTGGATATGGTATGCAATACCCATAATGAAAGCCCTCCCTCTCACAATGTTGCACGCAATCTGAATTATCTTCGCATGATCCAATGAAGACCTCCTTCGAATGTGCTGTACAATACCGTACACAATTAGCATGGTAGTAAAATAAAAATATAATTTTATAAGGTAGAGACATAAATGGAATAAGAAGAAATGTAATGCAAAGAATCGCATCACAAACAATAAAAGTATTGTAAAATTCTAGCGTGCTAAAATTATATTGAATAATTGTTGTGCAAATCAACCATGAGAACAGTTTATATTTCAATATAAAAAAACATTTAGCTGTTAGTGTGCACACAAAATCCAAACCTAAAACTGTTTATGTTAAGAAAATGCAAAAGAAACTGAATTATGGATACAATACTCAATGAAATAGGTAAAATTGTTTTGTTCATAAAATATCACCACGATCTGAATCATCCATACATTCTCGAACAAAAATAGGTGGTAGAGAGAGCGGAGCACATGCGTTTATTGGAGTGTGTACGTATATCTAAGATTTTTTTTGGGCAATTTTAAAGAAAAATATATTAGTTTGAATTTATATATAAGCTACTAGAAGAGTATATTCGTATGAATAGAAGCAAATTCAAATATATAACATGGTAAAGGCATAAAAAACAAACCTAAAACAGAGGTACACGTAATACAAATAACAATCATCACAAGCAACACAAATGTTGCAACATTCTTGCTTGCTAAACCCATATGACGTTCCACCAATTTTTGATCAAAGGTTGTAAGGATTTGTATAAAATAGGTCTTCTGTAACATCCCATAAATACAATAGAACGAACATAGCATTTAAGCATAAAATTTACAAATCTGGGTCCCAAAATTTTCGTTACATCATACACAAACTAAGGTTGGCGGAAACAACCTATACACAACTGAGAATAGTCTAACTTCTATAAGAGGTAATGGTACAGTCTCTAGCTGCGTCTGCACCCTATCTTGCTCTTGCTCACTTACCTGAGCCTTCCACTAAAAGCTTACCTGAAAATAGTTTAGTTTTGAAAAGCGAGGGTTAGACCAAAAGGTCTAGTGAATTCCCTCCATAAAACAACATGTATAAACAATATGAAATCATTTGTTAAAATGCATCATAAGTCATCACATATGGTACTGCACTGTGTAATGGATCACTTAACCATTCGCGATCGGGGCCCAAGCAGACTCCCCTTTCGCACTCTCGTATCGGGGCCCAAGCAGACTCCCCGATACCTGCCTAGAAGCAAACGAATTCCAACCTACCGTCTTGTCATACAAATCCAAGGGATCATTAGATCCCGAGGATCATTGATCCCACAGTATAGACCGACATCACATAACATGCACATACGTTTCATAAAAGCATTTGACTCTTTATAAATCATGCGTATCATTTCAACATATCAAACATTTCTTTCCTTCCATGCAAATCAGTTCATAAATATTTCATGCTTGTTAAAACCATAATCAGTAAAAGAATCATTTAACATTTACGTCGTAAAAGAGGTTTAGGGAACTCACCTTATAGCAATTCTCTTTCTATTCTCGTGCCTTGTTTCGCCCGTACACCTAATTAATAAATTATAGGCTAATTAGAAATAACTCAATTTTTAAATTCTAAGTATCCCTCTTAACCCGATCTTGCAATAATTTCTCAAACTATTATCTTCATTCTAGGCCTTACTATAGTTTAGATTTTAAAACATTTAACCCATAAGTAAGCCCAAGCCCAAATTACTTAAATAATTAGGCTACCAATTACATAATATGCCCTTATTATAATTATAGACTTCAATAATAAACTAAGCCCAAAAGAAAGAATTAATCTTCCGGATCTTAAATATGTATCGGGTCTCGTACTACGTTAAATATCGAACTTTGCTCCAATATATAAAGAAATATGGATCACTAAAACATTTAAATTCTAAATAAAATTATAGGTGCCGGCCCATAATAAAATGGAGTTCGGTCCATGAAACATTTTCTAAGACGTCTCGGCCCATACTAGTCGATCTTCCGGTCCATTGACTAGCCCACATGGATGCCGGATCGACTACAAATCTCATGACTCAATTACACCTTTTGGTTTACTTTATTAATAACGATACCGGGTCCTTAAATACAACACACCGGTTCCTATTTTATTGAATCACAAATTGCGGAATTCTCCCAAAACATGACGAGATTCTGATAAATAATAATACCCCATCTTAAACCATTCCTAGTCATTTTCTTAGCCTCATACCAACAGATAACATAATTCAACCCAACCAAGAACCCTTATAGACATTTAATTTAACATCGACGATAAGGAATTGAATTAAACTCGATTACTATCCTTATTTGATTCTCAACTTTCATAACGGAGAACAACTAGCAACCTACAACTCTACCATTTCTTGCAAAAGAGAGAACGCAAGGGAATTGTTTCTTACCCGAAATAAACCTCACGAAACGGAAAGTTGCTGTCCAACCTCACCGCCGCCGACGACCACCACCACCGGCAGTCGACTGCCGGAGCTCATCAGCCGCCCCTACGGTCATCTCCTCCGTCGCCGGCGAACCCAGCCACCCTCTCTATCTCTCGTCGTCGTCTTTCTCTCTCTCTGATATCTCCATCTCTCGCTACCTCTTTCCCCTTCGTCTTTCTCTCTCTCGCTGCCTCATCTCTCTCTCTCTCTCCCTCTCACTGGTTCTTCTCGGCGCCCCACAGCACCCACACACGAGACAATTTCTTTCTCTCTTCTTTGTCCTCACGAAAAACATACAGGTCTCCCATGGCATTTTTCTTCCCTTCTGCGATTTCACTCTCTCTCTCGATGTGTACCAGGCTACACATGCCTCCCCAAAACCCTAAAACAAAAGAAAAGAAATGTTTCCTCAGCTCCAACATATGCGGCGCACCTCAAAAGTGAAAGGGAATTAATTTCCCAATTTCCATATTTTACCCCCAAACCTTTAGCAATAAACAACTACAACCCCTAATTTCTATTTAACTCTCATCACTTATTTTGGGGTTATTACAATCTCCCCTCCTTAATAGAATTCCGTCCCGGAATTCACTCTAAAGCTAACCGGTGAAGTTGATTATCAAAGCTTAAATCTCAACTCTCAAAAATTCTTTCGAATAACAAAACAATAACAACCTTGGCTACGCAACTCTGATTTAAACTCACAATCTTTGTTTATAACCATAACATGCAATCATCTTATTTTTCATCTTCCAGTCGGACCTATTAATTCAGGAACACCACCAAACTCGGCTTCCATAAAATTGATCAACCAATCAAAGACTTACACATCTATCATGACGTTTCAAATCAACTAATGATCATACTACCACTCTGACCGATAATCATCATCATGTCTTTCCTTAAACATAACCAAATTCCAACTGTTTCCTTCTAAGATCATTCCCTCACACATAATAAACAGTTCATGCTCTTTAGAGATTCAATATTTACTATAACACCATTTGACTAACACAGTTTTCATCCTCTTTAAACTTCCAATGACTCCAACCTATACCTACTTAGCGACTCTTACAACCAAAATACTTGGTTTCTCTTTTGGGTAATCTCCCACTACTACTCGGTCCTCCTATCCCGAACATACTCATACTATAAAGTCAACTTACACTCTATGTGCTCCACAATCTGGTTAACAGGTCGTACATCTCTTCCGAAGCCCCCAAAAGCTTCTATCCGATGCTTTCTTTCCTTCTAACATCACCTCACTACGATGCTAACTGGTACCTTTAACTTGGCAATTAACGCCTTTACATAATTGTACATTCCTCACTCATAATATTCCACTGCAGACCAGATCTCTCATGGCCATTCTTACACAATTCGCACTTGCTTCACATTTTCTCGCATACACAATCGAGTCTATCTTGCTACTTAGTCTTTTCCCAATTAGATGAACTATAACTCACGAGTTCTCAATCAAATCAAACACAAACGTTCTAGCTAACTCTTTACGATTCAAGCCCTTACATAGACACAACACCTTTCTTACCGACTGATAAAATCTACACACTCGCTTCGATTGTGCTACATACCTCATCATTCTACGTACCCCTCCATACCTTGTAAATGGAACGCTTATTCAGAACGAAAAGAAAAAAGAAAAACTTCTTATCCTCCTAACACCCCTACAAGGTGTTCTATCAACTTTCAACTTTCTGGTTCACGTCTTCGGCCTCGGCCATCTTACCTGGCTATCGACTTCTACAACAACAGACAATCTGTAACTACTTTCTTAACTTATTCTTCAACAGGGGTTCCTTACGGAACCTAATCCTCCCAACATATCCCTATCACTTCCAATACGTCTCCCTCTATTATGTACTTACTCCTGCAATAACAATAATACAAGCTCACCTCGAAACTCATACCCAACACCGTGGACGTTTCGCTTCTGTCTCTCAACACTACTCTTTACGAGTTGCTAAAATCAACATCTTGATGACGTCTAGTCCTTCCTCTGGACCCAACCGTCCCTCGGCAACTGTACCTCCAGATACTGAACAAGGGTACAGACCCTCATACAGTCGACACTATGATTCACTTCTGACTCTTTCACTGTCCCCCTTTCCTCTTGAACACGTGTACTAAAACTACATACGTCCTCCCCTGATTTGTCCAACACCTTTCCACTCTTGGAATCTTACTTTATCTTAGAATATAATATTTCTCCCAACCTAGTGAGTTAGTAGCCTTCATGCATGACAACGCATTAAATAAATCATTTCGCACACTTTATCATTTTAATAAACCACCTTCGCAACTAGATTGGGTACCCACGACCCCAGCATCCTCATAACCTCAATGCCTGCACAACGATTTCAAGAATCGTGTACATGCATCTATCCGTAAGAATCAATCTTGCTCCGTCCGAACGATGTTATTACGACAGTAATATATTGCACGAAAATCTTTTAATTTGACACAATTCTGAAAGAATTACCCACACAAAGTAAATCATTCGGTTCTCACACTCATTTGTATGATATCAATAAATCAATAGGTATTTGATTGTAAGAGTTTTGGCTAGCAAACGTTTTCCCGACCTTTTTGTAACAATTTAACTTATCATAAAAATGTGGAATACTTTGCAATTCGTTAGACTCAAAACTTCAATGTGCAACGTGGATGAAACCACCTTTTCTTTAAACATACGAGTGCATTTTCTGACTCGTTTTCGATTAAAATTTATATTTACCCATTTAACTTAACTCGTGAAAATTTTGGGTTACAATAAAGAACACCATGCATGAGACTCTACTTGCAATTGAAAGCTACTCTCTCAACTAAGGTCAATCTCTTTACTTCCACAGTTTACTCTTGACACTTTACCTACGACCACTGGTCGCCCTCTCGGTCATGCACAACTTACCGAACACACTTTCCACATCTCACTTACTCAACCTTTTCATACTATTTAGTTTTAATCACTATCTCATTTTCTACTTCTACATGCTTTCATTTCACTATAGGTATCTTATTTCATTTACCCTGCCTTTGAAAAGCTCGACTAAGAAGTCAGGGTTCTATTGATACATTCAAGATTTCAACACTGATAATCCTTACCAACTAGCTGGTCTTATCACATGAGTTCTAGGACAGGGATTTTCCAGAAACAGGAGTCTTACTCAAAATCAATCATTTATCCTCTCCAAATCTACGAAGAGCTACTTCTAGATAATTCATAACATTCTATACAACATTTCTTCTTTACGATGTATACATACATCACATCTTAAATGATCTCTTACGATGCTTCCCTATCAGGGTCTTGCTGACATTCTAGGTTACAGAAACCTGACATAAGCATTAGCTTCTGACTATCACTTCGGAATAATAAGGCAGATTAAGCACATACATGTACCTGTAAGTTCGTAATTACACTGGCCAGGTGGAATTTCAAACTTACCTTACATGACAGTCCTCAGTACCCCATTAGTCCTATCTCTATAATAGTGTCCTCTTAACGCATTTCCTGTATCTACCATAGTGCCCTCCTAACGCATTTCCTGATTCTCAGTTGTGATTTCCACTCCCAAGTTTAAGTTTAGGCCCATCCGGTCACCTAAATCCCTTAAACTATGGCTCGGATACCATTTGTAACATCCCATAAATACAATAGAACGAACATAGCATTTAAGCTTAAAATTTACAAATCTGGGTCCCAAAATTTTTGTTACATCATACACAAACTAAGGTTGGCGGAAACAACCTATACACAACTTAGAATAGTCTAACTTCTATAAGAGGTAATGGTATAGTCTCTAGCTGCGTCTGCACCCTATCTTGCTCTTGCTCACTTACCTGAGCCTTCCACTAAAAGCTTACCTGAAAATAGTTTAGTTTTGAAAAGCGAGGGTTAGACCAAAAGGTCTAGTGAATTCCCTCCATAAAACAACATGTATAAACAATATGAAATCATTTGTTAAAATGCATCATAAGTCATCACATATGGTACTGCACTGTGTAATGGATCACTTAACCATTCGCGATCGGGGCCCAAGCAGACTCCCCTTTCGCACTCTCGTATCGGGGCCCAAGCAGGCTCCCCGATACCTGCCTAGAAGCAAACGAATTCCAACCTACCGTCTTGTCATACAAATCCAAGGGATCATTAGATCCCGAGGCTCATTGATCCCACAGTATAGACCGACATCACATAACATGCACATACGTTTCATAAAAGCATTTGACTCTTTATAAATCATGCGTATCATTTCAACATATCAAACATTTCTTTCCTTCCATGCAAATCAGTTCATAAATATTTCATGCTTGTTAAAACCATAATCAGTAAAAGAATCATTTAACATTTACGTCGTAAAAGAGGTTTAGGGAACTCACCTGATAGCAATTCTCTTTCTATTCTCGTGCCTTGTTTCGCCCGTACACCTAATTAATAAATTATAGGCTAATTAGATGTAACTCAATTTTTAAATTCTAAGTATCCCTCTTAACCCGATCTTGCAATAATTTCTCAAACTATTATCTTCATTCTAGGCCTTACTATAGTTTAGATTTTAAAACATTTAACCCATAAGTAAGCCCAAGCCCAAATTACTTAAATAATTAGGATACCAATTACATAATATGCCCTTATTATAATTATAGACTTCAATAATAAACTAAGCCCAAAAGAAAGAATTAATCTTCCGGATCTTAAATAAGTATCGGGTCTCGTACTACGTTAAATATCGAACTTTGCTCCAATATATAAAGAAATATGGATCACTAAAACATTTAAATTCTAAATAAAATTATAGGTGCCGGCCCATAATAAAATGGAGTTCGGTCCATGAAACATTTTCTAAGACGTCTCGGCCCATACTAGTCGATCTTCCGGTCCATTGACTAGCCCACATGGATGCCGGATCGACTACAAATCTCATGACTCAATTACACCTTTTGGTTTACTTTATTAATAACGATACCGGGTCCTTAAATACAACACACCGGTTCCTATTTTATTGAATCACAAATTGCGGAATTCTCCCAAAACATGACGAGATTCTGATAAATAATAATACCCCATCTTAAACCATTCCTAGTCATTTTCTTAGCCTCATACCAACAGATAACATAATTCAACCCAACCAAGAACCCTTATAGACATTTAATTTAACATCGACGATAAGGAATTGAATTAAACTCGATTACTATCCTTATTTGATTCTCAACTTTCATAACGGAGAACAACTAGCAACCTACAACTCTACCATTTCTTGCAAAAGAGAGAACGCAAGGGAATTGTTTCTTACCCGAAATAAACCTCACGAAACGGAAAGTTGTTGTCCAACCTCACCGCCGCCGACGACCACCACCGGCAGTCGACTGCCGGAGCTCATCAGCCGCCCCTCCGGTCATCTCCTCCGACGCCGGCGAACCCAGCCACCCTCTCTATCTCTCGTCGTCGTCTTTCTCTCTCTCTGATATCTCCATCTCTCGCTACCTCTTTCCCCTTCGTCTTTCTCTCTCTCGCTGCCTCATCTCTCTCGCCATCTCTCTCTCTCTCTCTAGCAACTCTCTCTCCCTCTCACTGGTTCTTCTCGGCGCCCCACAGCACCCACACACGAGACCATTTCTTTCTCTCTTCTTTCTCCTCACGAAAAACATACAGGTCTCCCATGGCATTTTTCTTCCCTTTTGCGATTTCACTCTCTCTCTCGATGTGTACCAGGCTACACATGCCTCCCCAAAACCCTAAAACAAAAGAAAAGAAATGTTTCCTCAGCTCCAACATATGCGGCGCACCTCAAAAGTGAAAGGGAATTAATTTCCCAATTTCCATTTTTTACCCCCAAACCTTTAGCAATAAACAACTACAACCCCTAATTTCTATTTAACTCTCATCACTTATTTTGGGGTTATTACAATCTCCCCTCCTTAATAGAATTCCGTCCCGGAATTCACTCCAAAGCTAACCGGTGAAGTTGATTATCAAAGCTTAAATCTCAACTCTCAAAAATTCTTTCGAATAACAAAACAATAACAACCTTGGCTACGCAACTTTGATTTAAACTCACAATCTTTGTTTATAACCATAACATGCAATCATCTTATTTTTCATCTTCCAGTCCGACCTATTAATTCAGGAACACCACCAAACTCGGCTTCCATAAAATTGATCAACCAATCAAAGACTTACACATCTATCATGACGTTTCAAATCAGCTAATGATCATACTACCACTCTGACCGATAATCATCATCATGTCTTTCCTTAAACATAACCAAATTCCAACTGTTTCCTTCTAAGATCATTCCCTCACACATAATAAACAGTTCATGCTCTTTAGAGATTCAATATTTACTATAACACCATTTGACTAACACAGTCTTCATCCTCTTTAAACTTCCAATGACTCCAACCTATACCTACTTAGCGACTCTTACAACCAAAATACTTGGTTTCTCTTTTGGGTAATCTCCCACCACTACTCGGTCCTCCTATCCCGAACATACTCATACTATAAAGTCAACTTACACTCTATGTGCTCCACAATCTGGTTAACAGGTCGTACATCTCTTCCGAAGCCCCCAAAAGCTTCTATCCGATGCTTTCTTTCCTTCTAACATCACCTCACTACGATGCTAACTGGTACCTTTAACTTGGCAATTAACGCCTTTACATAATTGTACATTCCTCACTCATAATATTCCACTGCAGACCAGATCTCTCATGGCCATTCTTACACAATTCGCACTTGCTTCACATTTTCTCGCATACACAATCGAGTCTATCTTGCTACTTAGTCTTTTCCCAATTAGATGAACTATAACTCACGAGTTCTCAATCAAATCAAACACAAACGTTCTAGCTAACTCTTTACGATTCAAGCCCTTACATAGACACAACACCTTTCTTACCGACTGATAAAATCTACACACTCGCTTCGATTGTGCTACAAACCTCATCATTCTACGTACCCCTCCATACCTTGTAAATGGAACGCTTATTCAGAACGAAAAGAAAAAAGAAAAACTTCTTATCCTCCTAACACCCCTACAAGGTGTTCTATCAACTTTCAACTTTCTGGTTCACGTCTTCGGCCTCGGCCATCTTACCTGGCTATCGACTTCTACAACAACAGACAATCTGTAACTACTTTCTTAACTTATTCTTCAACAGGGGTTCCTTACGGAACCTAATCCTCCCAACATATCCCTATCACTTCCAATACGTCTCCCTCTATTATGTACTTACTCCTGCAATAACAATAATACAAGCTCACCTCGAAACTCATACCCAACACCGTGGACGTTTCGCTTCTGTCTCTCAACACTACTCTTTACGAGTTGCTAAAATCAACATCTTGATGACGTCTAGTCCTTCCTCTGGACCCAACCGTCCCTCGGCAACTGTACCTCCAGATACTGAACAAGGGTACAGACCCTCATACAGTCGACACTATGATTCACTTCTGACTCTTTCACTGTCCCCCTTTCCTCTTGAACACGTGTACTAAAACTACATACGTCCTCCCCTGATTTGTCCAACACCTTTCCACTCTTGGAATCTTACTTTATCTTAGAATATAATATTTCTCCCAACCTAGTGAGTTAGTAGCCTTCATGCATGACAACGCATTAAATAAATCATTTCGCACACTTTATCATTTTAATAAACCACCTTCGCAACTAGCTTGGGTACCCACGACCCCATCATCCTCATAACCTCAATGCCTGCACAACGATTTCAAGAATCGTGTACATGCATCTATCCGTAAGAATCAATCTTGCTCCGTCCGAACGATGTTATTACGACAGTAATATATTGCACGAAAATCTTTTAATTTGACACAATTCTGAAAGAATTACCCACACAAAGTAAATCATTCGGTTCTCGCACTCATTTGTATGATATCAATAAATCAATAGGTATTTGATTGTAAGAGTTTTGGCTGGCAAACGTTTTCCCGACCTTTTTGTAACAATTTAACTTATCATAAAAATGTGGAATACTTTGCAATTCGTTAGACTCAAAACTTCAATGTGCAACGTGGATGAAACCACCTTTTCTTTAAACATACGAGTGCATTTTCTGACTCGTTTTCGATTAAAACTTATATTTACCCATTTAACTTAACTCGTGAAAATTTTGGGTTACAATAAAGAACACCATGCATGAGACTCTACTTGCAATTGAAAGCTACTCTCTCAACTAAGGTCAATCTCTTTACTTCCACAGTTTACTCTTGACACTTTACCTACGACCACTGGTCGCCCTCTCGGTCATGCACAACTTACCGAACACACTTTCCACATCTCACTTACTCAACCTTTTCATACTATTTAGTTTTAATCACTATCTCATTTTCTACTTCTACATGCTTTCATTTCACTATAGGTATCTTATTTCATTTACCCTGCCTTTGAAAAGCTCGACTAAGAAGTCAGGGTTCTATTGATACATTCAAGATTTCAACACTGATAATCCTTACCAACTAGCTGGTCTTATCACACGAGTTCTAGGACAGGGATTTTCCAGAAACAGGAGTCTTACTCAAAATCAATCATTTATCCTCTCCAAATCTACGAAGAGCTACTTCTAGATAATTCATAACATTCTATACAACATTTCTTCTTTACGATGTATACATACATCACATCTTAAATGATCTCTTACGATGCTTCCCTATCAGGGTCTTGCTGACATTCTAGGTTACAGAAACCTGACATAAGCATTAGCTTCTGACTATCACTTCGGAATAATAAGGCAGATTAAGCACATACATGTACCTGTAAGTTCGTAATTACACTGGCCAGGTGGAATTTCAAACTTACCTTACATGACAGTCCTCAGTACCCCATTAGTCCTATCTCTATAATAGTGTCCTCTTAACGCATTTCCTGTATCTACCATAGTGCCCTCCTAACGCATTTCCTGATTCTCAGTTGTGATTTCCACTCCCAAGTTTAAGCTTAGGCCCATCCGGTCACCTAAATCCCTTAAACTATGGCTCGGATACCATTTGTAACATCCCATAAATACAATAGAACGAACATAGCATTTAAGCTTAAAATTTACAAATCTGGGTCCCAAAATTTTTGTTACATCATACACAAACTAAGGTTGGCGGAAACAACCTATACACAACTGAGAATAGTCTAACTTCTATAAGAGGTAATGGTACAGTCTCTAGCTGCGTCTGCACCCTATCTTGCTCTTGCTCACTTACCTGAGCCTTCCACTAAAAGCTTACCTGAAAATAGTTTAGTTTTGAAAAGCGAGGGTTAGACCAAAAGGTCTAGTGAATTCCCTCCATAAAACAACATTTATAAACAATATGAAATCATTTGTTAAAATGCATCATAAGTCATCACATATGGTACTGCACTGTGTAATGGA
>JAWVWS010000844.1:0-25000 GCA_033807775.1 Saussurea involucrata | reverse complement strand
AAAATGGTCAATAATTGATGGAGAGTAAAATTTCAAATATGGACAAACATCGTCCTTTTCTGCTATGGTCTTTTCAACTTTCAACCATTTTGAACAACTTGTAAAATATATATAGAGAGGGTGGTTCAGGGGAAAAACCTTAAATAAATGGAAAACTAAAAAACACTTTGAATTTTTAATGTTTTGGAATTGGTTAGAACTTATAAGTTTGAACTAAAATTTAGATTTCTTATGTTTTCATTTGAATTTTGAATTTTGAATCCGTTTAACTTTGAACCCGACACGACACAACTCGTTTGCCAGGTCTATTAATATTCCCATTAAAAGGCAACATCTGAATCGTTAAGAAGTAATTCCTGTTTGGCAAAAAAAATGTCTGTCTCTTAATGGTTCTAAAATCCTTTGAATGATTTAGCATCTTGGGTCTCCCTTAACCATTCAGCACCCTGATTTCATTTTAAACAATTACCAAACAACCATATTTCATTTTGCACTATATCATAAAAACCCCTTAATCATTCTAACCACTTAGTCATTCTGCACCAAACCATTCAGCAACTGCCAAACAGCCCCTATGTCGAATTTAAAGTCAGTATGATTTTTAAGTTTAAAGGTTACGATTAGGAGCAAAATCAGGGTAAGGTAAAAAAGTTAGTTATGCTTTGTGACAAGTGTAGTTAAAATTTCTTAAAAAAATAGAGAACCAAAAGTTAAAATTTCTTAAAAAATTACATTCATCTTCAACAGATTCTTTATTTTGGAGAAAAAACATTGATTATAATTAATTCATAATTCAATTTTTGAGATTTTGGTACAAAACCGTACAAAATCTCAACATGTTGGTACCAAAATCTCAAAAATTGAATTATGAATTAATTAGATTGACATCTTTACCAAGTAGATCTAGATGCACTAAACATGTCGAGTATTAATAATTGTTGATATGCGTTGTACCACTCAAATAATCTTCATATAACACAAATATTCACTAATAGTTTAATACAAACGACAATTAATGAGCGAGAATGGACCATGAAGAGTGGAGATGTAGGCGAGTTATCAAAGTTATTAAGGATAAACGAATGAATTCAATCAACTTCTATATATCAATTTGTATTACAATTTAACAAAACGTAAAACAAGATAATTTAAAATTTTATAAATCAAAATATACAATATTATTGTTAAACTTTAATTAATAAATATTTAGAAAAATAAGTCGGTACGGTACGGTATTACCGTGGTACACGACTTCTAATACCACGTATCAACCAAGTTTAAATAGTTGGTACGGTATACCAACCAATTAGGTCGGTACCAACTAAATTGGTACCAATTAAATTGGTACGGTTGGTATGAAAATTGGTTGGTTTGTCTCGGTACAAAATTGACACCCCTATATATATAAACAAAAAGAATAATATATATATATATATATATATATATTTCTATATTTCTAATATATATATATATATATATAAAACAAATAAATAACAATATATATATATATATGTCAAATAATATATATATATATATATATATATATATATTATAAATATATATATTATATATATATATATATTTAAATCAAAAAATGATTGGGTGTGAAAACAATGCAATCAACACCTACTTTATTTTTGACTTTTTGGTGCCATTAGCCTCTTTTTGGTGCAATTAGCCCCCTCCCTTGAAAATAATATTAAAACTTCTAGATAGATTACTTGTTTTTTCAAACAAATAAATTATTTTTTACAAAATTACAAGACAAAATTAGAATTTCTTAGTAAGAGCACCCACAACAAGGATATCATTTGAGTTTCATATGGATTGCAAATGTGCCACGTAGAATTTTTATTTTAGAAATTATAGTGATTGTGAGAATGATTGCTAAATTAGAAATTGATTTTGATAATTTGCAATTGTCAAATCAATACTTTTTGCTGATCTGACAGTGAATAGTATAAGAAATTGTAGGGAATAATTTCTAAATTAGAAATTGCATTATGTCAAATCATGTTTTGTGATGTTTTGTAGAGTATGTTTATGAAATTATGTATGAATAATTTTATTTGTTAATAAATATTAAAAAAAGCAAAATATAATTTATATTAAAGTACAATAAAATAAATTACATATTAAAAAATATAAACTTAACACATAAAAATACATCATTGTTCGTTTAGAAGTTCTTCAAGTTGATGTTCGTACAATCTCCGTTGTGGTTTGCTCATTGTTTCGGGACGAGTATATGAGAAGGCCAAATGCTACAGACCTTGAATGATTACTTTATAATGGAAAACAACGTGGATTCCCAGGTATGTTAGGAAATATTGATTACATGCATTGGCAATGGAAAAATTGTCCCGTGGCATGGCATGGTCAATATGCAATAGGGGATCATAAGTCTCCAACTATTATTTTAGAATATTATCCTAATTGGGCTACATTCGTGAAGTCAATTTCATTACCTGAATCCCCAAAGCATCGACTATTTGCAAAGAAACAAGAGGCTGCTAGGAAAGATGTAGACCATAGCATCGCAAATAAACAAGAGGCTGCTAGGAAAGATGTAGATAGAGCGTTTGGGGTACTCAAATCACGTTTCGCTATTATATCTGGGCCATCTCGTATGTGGTGCAAAGAAATAATTGAAGAAAATAATGAGAGCATGTATAATTATGCACAACATGATCGTCGAAGATGAACATCATATTTATATTCGTCAATTTGATGATATAAACGATGATATTAATTTTACTTTAACTACGCCTCAAATCTCTCGTAGCATACTTCCCGAATGCAAAAATTATCTCCAAAATCACATACAAGTACGTAATCGGTCAACGAATCATTGTTTACAATCAGATTTGATTGAAGATTTGGCAAAGATTTAGAGAAGAAGAAAATGACGATTAATGTAATATTTTTACTTTGTATTTTAATTTAATGTTTTATAAATTAAATATTTTATTTTATTTAATTTATTATAATTATTTAATTAATAAACTATTTCGTATTAAGTTAATAAATTATAGTAAATAATATTTTATTGTAGTTTTGTTGTTATTTGATTAAAATATTGTTTTTTATGATGAAGTGTCACTTTAGAAAGTGGTTGAAATTTCATTGTTGTAAAGAATAATTTCAAAATAATTGCAAAGCTGATATGACCCTGATGTGACACGTTTGCAATTATTCTGAAATTTTGTATTGTTGTGGATGCTCTAACAATCAATTATTTTAAAGAAAAACATATTAAAGTACAATGACTTTTGGGGTAAAAAGTATGAGAGTTGAACCTAATCTAGGGTAAAATGATTTTAAAGATCCTACTTTTTGGTTTCATGGTTTCATGGTTTCACATACGAAAATATTTATTAGAATTTCCTATATATAAAATTATATATTGGTTTTGGACCACAATAACTTATATAAAAAGTGTTTGTAGAATGATAAAAAGTGTTTGTAGAATGAGGGGTGAATACAAACAAGATAAGTTTTTTTTTAGTTAATTTATTTCAAATATAAAATTACAGATAAATTGCAGAAACTAGAAAGCAAGACCTTAATCCTAAACTATCTGAGGGTGACAAATTTACACACTGAAAGAGAGAAGAAAAATTAAGGTTATCTTTCAAATCTGGGAGACTAAGGTGGCGTTTGGTTCACTGGAAAGTGATGGAATCTGGTGGAATTGGAATGTGACATTCCATTGACCAGATTCCATTCCAGTGTTTGATTCAATCTTTTGTGCAAATGGAATCACTACAATTCCATTGAATTCCATAAATGAGCCATATAAGATTCCATCACTTAAACAAGGGATTTTAAAGGAATGGAATTTATGGAATGATGTATTTTCATAATTCCAAATATACCCTTTAACTTAAATATAACATAATTGTTTTTATTTTATATTTTATATTTTAATTTTATTTTTATATTTTTATATTTTTTATTTTAATTTAATTTAATACATTTTTTTAATTTCTCGAAATTATTTTATTTTTTCAAAATATAATTTTGTTTGTGTGACAATATATTTTATCTGGGTTGTGTATAATTGTAAATTATATTTTTTGCCCATTAAAGTATTTTAAAATTATTTTATTAAAGTATTTTTAGTGAAAAAATTATATTTAGTGATTCTTTTATTAAAAAAATTTTGTTTTAAAAAATTAAAACTTATCAAAAAGGGTATTTTGGTCATTTATAATAAATTCATTTCAATTCCAAAGCTACATTCTGTGAACCAAACAGACAAATTCCAATTCCTTTAACAGATTCCATTCCAATTCTGTCAACCAAACAGGTGGTCAAACCTGACAATATTTCATTCCAATTCCTTCAAAGTCAAATTCCATTGACAGATTCCATTCCATCCAAAAACATTCTGCGAACCAAACGCCACCTAAGATAACTACTCTTAGATGTTGATGTCAAATTTACTTTGAAGCAATCACATAGATGTTCTTTTAAAATGGGTGGTTTGCAAACTAACAAAATGAAAACCTTTTATAGCCTCCATTGCATTAAATGCACTCTTTCAACTTTAACACATGTCTTCTTCAGATTTGTTGATTCATGTATGCTTGTATTTTTCACTTCAGCCTTTTGAGTTGATGTAAACAAATGTTAACCTTTTTTCATCCCTTCGTATATAGACGGAATAATAAAATATGAAACATTATTAAAATAATGTTTGGAACATATTTTGGCTTAAATGCTTTTGCATGTTCCATACTAGGATAGGATTCAGGGAGAGTTGGTGAACCAAATTTGTTGGACAAGTTTGTACTTCGAAATTCGACTTGTTAATAGTAGTATTTGTCAACTGATCTTCTTTTAGCTAGACGACAATCCAATCCGATTTGGTGACAATCTAACTACTCTTCAACTAATCTTCGACTTTGCTAAAAGATTTTTACTTTGAGATCATCAAGATAGTTACATGACTTTTACAAGTAAAAATCTTATTTTGTCTATTCTAAAGTATAAGCTATATAACAGTTTCCAGTTATAGATATTTATGAAGAATAGTCCCGTCGGATAGAAAATGCTTGGAATAATTCAAAGGAGTATTAAAAACCACTGTGGTTGAGATCGATGGTTGCTTAAGGGCTTTTGTCGGATTTCAACCTTATCCTTAACATATAATTCTGATGGTTATAAATCCGATGATTTGAGATTGACTCTTCTTGGGACATCGGATTTTTAACCTTATTACACAAATCCGATAGAATGATTTTTATCAGACTTATATTATTTTTGTGGCAAACTATTCTAAGTGTTACTAAGTTGAATGACTATTTCTATTATTTACAAATTCGATGGTTGAAACTAAAAGAAACATCTTCGAATATTGTCACTTTCTAATTTCTTATTGTGTTTCAACTACGTAACATTACTAAAATTTTACACATCTACTAATATTGTTACTTTTGGTATCACATATGAATTTTGGTTAAATTTTTTGGAATAGCCGAAGTTCATAGATGAAACTTTAAACAAAAATCAACCACAAGGGTTGTGGCGTACTGGTTAAGGCCCTGGGGATGTGGTGAAATATCCCATCTGTCCAGGGTTCGAATCCAAGCGTACACAACATTTGTGGTCACTAAGGTTTAATCAGGGCTGATGTTTTACAGTCATAATTTGCCAAGGGATTATTCTAGGCATAGCCTAGGACACCTTTCCAAAAAAAAAACTTTAAACAAAAATCACTGTTTTGCATATGAACGTTAAATAACAATTATTGTTTCACCTATGAATTTTTCTTATAAACTTCCATAAAAATATATAAAAAATCAAAATTCATTAATGAAATAATACTATGAATTTAAACAAACATTATATAGTCACATGAGGGACAATTTTTTTGGGTTTGTAATCAAATTCATGATCATTTAAAAGCTTTACGATACAAAATCAATACAAATCAAACCCTAAATCGAATAGAAACAAAATTGAATAAAAATCAAAAACCTATTTCGATTTCAAACAAAAATTGAATCTTTAAACAAAAAATGGAAACCTAATCACGATCTTCCTTCAAAGAAGGAGGAAGAACGAAAAAGATGAGAATGGATTTGTGACTTCAAAGAAGATGGTTGAACAAACTAGATATGAGTTATTGAAACCGAAAATAAATCTTCGAAAGTGAGACAAAACCGACGAGATGATGCAAATTTTCAAACCATACTCAAATCTTTGAATAATAGAGATGTTTGAACAATGGAGACGTAACTAAGATAGTCGACGATAGAGACGAGAGAACATAGTCATTAACGGTATTACTGGTATGTGACCGGAGAGTATTAGAGACGTGGGATAGATCGATGAAGTTTCAGAGAAGGGAGGAGAAGGCATACTAGGGCTAGTATTTTGGGATTGTAAATGCCTAAGTGGGATAATGATTATATTCTAACATTTTTTGGTCTATAACATTTTTTTGGTGATGATTATCCAGGGATCACCCAGAAAATATCAATGGTCCGGTAGAATCTGATGTTTTTCGAGAAAATACCCATGGATCATCCAGAGAATCCCTGAGTAATCTGTCACTGATTTGCATTACCCACCAACTTTTGTGACAGCTTTGTGACGAACCACTATTTAGCGACAGATTTTCCAAGAAAAAGTTCATAGGTGAAAATATTTCGTTTAGTGTTGTGATGGTAGTGAAGTGATTGTTTATAACTAGCTTCGCAAATAAAAGAGACCCTTAAAGTGCCATGGTTTTAAAAAAATTGAGGATTTATCGATTTCTTTGCTTGACGAAGAGTTGATGAAACTCTTACCACTCTTAAGGGACTTGTAACTTGTAAGTATGTAACACGTTTTTTGAAAAATCCAATAAAATACCGTTGGAGACACTACAAAACAATTGACTTTTACCCATAAAATTTATCTAGAGAAATTTCCGTCGGCGATTACCCAGGGATCACTCAGAAAATATAATGGTTCAGTAGAATCAGATTTTTTTCGAGAAAATACCCATGTATCACCCAGAGAATTCCTGTGTAATCTGTCACTGATTTGCATTACCAACAAAAAATTTACCCACCAACTTTAGTAATGATTTTATGACGAATCACTCTTTTAACGACATATTTCACAGGGAAAAGTTTCTAGGTAAAAGTCTTTTGTTTAGTAATGAGATATGACCTCCAATGTTAAACTGATATAAACTTAGAGCATCTCCAACAGCTTCCCCATAATTTCTTTAAAATGGGGAACCAAAAGCCAAAATCCCCAAAAAAATATACATTCATCTCCAACAGCTTCCCCATTTTAGAGAATCCAACATTAATTAAAATATTAAAATATTCTATTTATCTATTAAAATGTTATTTCTCTCTCTACATATTTATTTTCAATGTTTTCTATTGGTCCTCACACTTGGTAATGATTTTTTGGGTAATCTCCATATTTGGAGAAAATTTTGAGGATTCTCCTACTTTCTCCATTTTGGAGATGAGTTTGGGGAAGCTGTTGGAGCATATTTTAGACCCAAAATCTTCATATTCCTCATTTTCTCAAAAATGGGAAAGCTGTTGGAGATGCTCTTACGTTGATATTTATCAACGACACAAATATTCACTTGATCGAGACATATATCCACTAAATAGTTTCTTTATAATAAACTTAAAACATTGATAATAAAAATGAATTATGTTCTTTTTTTGCCTTTGAAAGAGGCAAATACGGATCACTTGACTACATGAAATACTCACAAAAGTTTGATAATTAATGGTTAACATTCTTGATTAAGGAATCCTAATTGGATTAGTGTTTTTCAATTGAAAATGTTACACTTATTTTTTTGCAATTTAAAATTGTATTCTATTTTAATATCATGTTTAGTTTAATGAAAAATCCGTCAAGATTTCAATGAAATCCCACAAACATTAGATTTAACATGATCTTATAGAACTTATTTATAATAATACTTTAAAATAATGTTGAGAACATTTGATTATAATAGTCAATTAATAAAAGATAATTTAACTATTCTTATGATGGTTTATAATTTATGTTTATAAATTATATATAAAGTGGAATTCAATTTCATTACAAATTCTACTTGATAGAACCAATCTTATGATAAACAGAAATAGAACAAACAAACACAGAAAAACTTACAAACGAAACAAGTATGAACAGAAATTATGCACCTTTTCGATGATACTACCGGATTGAACGCGTTTGATATGGATAGAGGCCTGACAACGCAGTGTCCTAAGACGAAATTTCGTCCCCAATCGTGCTCGGTTCCGGACGTCGTCTAGATGATACAACTATCCGATTGAATTGATGCACGTCAATTCAATCCCATCGAATCGATATTGTGTTTCGTTGAAAATCAAAGAATTTGGAGAAGAAAACAGAGAGAGAGACTGATATTTTCGTCCCAAAATATGGAGGGAAACCTCCCATATCATGGTAATCGAAACCAACCGCCAAACTGCTCCAGATGCCCAAGGCTCGATCAATCTTTTGACCATTAAATATGTGTTATGCTCTCACCAAGGCCCAAGGAAGTTCCCTTACTTAGGCTTTTCTCCATTTTGATAACTTATGTGGGTATAGCCATATAAACTCATAAAAGTTTCAAATACTTTTCTATGTGGAACACCATTGTAGAAGAAATTCCCAACACTACAAACCAAAAGACATACGAGTTTTAAAATCTTCCAAGAAAATCCAAATTACTAAAAAAATGGGTCAAGCCAAATGTCCCATAAAAAATTTTCTTTGGATGTTCAAATGATGTGTCAAATAATTTAATAAAAACATGACAATTTGAATTCGGGAGCAATATCTTATATCGTAATTCGTAAACGTCCACAACCATCATTTCCAAAACAGAGAACATTAAGAATTATTCATATATATATAGCTCTTTGCATTTATGGCACCAACTTTGTATTTAATGCAACTTTTGCAAAACCACTCAATATATCACTTTAATATATATGATTTTGTAAGTACAATGATGATGTTTAAAGTTGTTTGTTTTTGTGTAATTTGTACCAAAACATATTAAATCATATAAACAAGTGTACCGTCAATGTTTAATGAATTGAATATGAATAACAGTCGGTCTTTTAGTAAGCGTATATAAGCAGTTGTTCAGTGTATAAGCAATTCTTTGTGGTCGCACCGGTACGGCGGAGGTTGGTTGAAGATGATGTTACGTGACGTTCAGAACCAGTCTTGAAGTGAATGAATTAGAAAGAACAAATAAGTCAGAAAATGAGACGACTCTTTCTTGAGGATTGAAATTTCAAAAATTGACTTGATTTAAATCTTCAATTAAATCTTCGCGGCATACTTCTTGAAATAAATATAGTTGATATGAGGACAAACTTCCTTACGTCTGGTCCATTCTCTGCAGATTTAACATTAACTCATGGAAAAAAATGTCTATAACTACAACAACTATAGTGAAGACTGAAAATTGGTTGTTGTCTGTCTATAGAAACAATATGTCAATTTATTATTTGTGAAATAAAACAAGTCTTTAGCCGACGATGCCTTTTGTCAAGTTTCAACAAGTTCGGACTCATGTCACCATCGACACATAGTCGATAACTGCATCAACCACCAATCCACTAGATCCATCATCATGTGATAGATATTGATGATCGGACAAACTTGCAAGATGATTAGATATTTATTTAGATGTTATTATTGGAAAACTTTTAGTCCCTGCAGTTTGTTTAAAGACCAATTAGTCATCCCTAACGGTTGCTAAATAACGTTGTTAAGTGGAGGGACCATGAGTGTTATGAAAATGAAAAGTTAGGGATTACCGGTGTAGATAGTTTGTTTAAGGGATCAAATCCAAAATTTGAGCAAACCATAGGGATTACCAATGTAATTCACTATATATCTTATGTACTACAGAATAGAGATGACCAAAAATCGGTCCCGGTCCCAAATAGTAATCTCGTAACCGGTAGTCCCGACCCAAATACGAAGACCCGATTAAGCTTAATAAGACCCGATTATGAGATCCGGTCTCGGTCCTGAGCCGGGCCAAACTTGTCCCACTTATTTTTAATTTATAAAAAATATTCTTTTTAAGAATTTGGTCAATCAAATACACTAACAAATACGTTATATAAGGGTGCTCAAAAACCCGACCAACCCGATCAACCCAACCCAACTCGACGTGAAATAACCCAACCCGAAGCAACCCGATGTCCAATCGAGTTATAAATTTTTCAAATCGTATGTATTGGGTTGATATCGGGTTATGATCATTTGAACCCAACCCAACCAGCTATACTTTTATTTCTTGAATTTAATATGATTGTGAAGTCTCTACTAATAGGTACATTAGACAACTACACCATTATGCACCTCCTCTCTCTTTCTCTCTCTCTCTCTATATATATATATATATATATATATATATATATATATAGAGAGAGAGAGAGAGAGGGAGCTTCTTCTGCAACCACCACCAAAACATGAAACCGATGAAACCTAATCCAGGCCGTGCTTTCCTTTGATCAACGGTTGAGAAATTTTTGCATTTTAATTAATTAAAAACTTAAGGGGTAGTTTATGAATAGATTTTAGGTATTTAAATTTAAAATCTATTAATTAATTTGAATTAATCTAATTATGGTTAGATTATTCCTTAACTTTCTCCACATTACTTCAATCTCTCTCTTTCTTTCTCTCTCTCTCTCTCAATTTTCCGGCCACCATGATGATCCAAACCACCGGCGACAGAATGTGGAGGAAGTACGGTGATCAACCGCTACCAACTTTCGTTTTTCCGGCGAGTTTTTGTAATTTCTTTAACAAAACATAACCGTAAGAAGCACATCCAGGTGAGCGTCGGTTACAGCGTATCTGAAAACACCGCAAGCATCCCGGAGGTCGTGGTAACGCCATATCGATTCATATTCAGGGTTTCATATAGATTTCATATCGATTATGGGTTTCATATCGATTCAGGTTTCATATTGATTTCATATCGATTTTGGGTTTTGTATCGATTCTGGATTTCATTATGATTCGTGATTCTGGGTTTCATATCGATTCTTGGTTTCATTATGATTCATGATTCTGGGTTTCATATCGATTTTTATCTACTAAAAAACTGTTTTATGAAAAACCGTTTTTTCTCCTATGAAACGTGAAAATTTCGAAAAAACGGTTTATGAAACTTAAAAAATTTGAAACTTATGAAAAAAACTGTTTACGAAAAAACTGTTTATGAAACTCGCAAAAATTATGAAACTCGTCGGAATTTGGGGGAGGTCGCCGGAATGGGAGGAAGTCGCCGGATTGGAGATCGCCGGATTGGAGATCGCCGGAGTGGAGATCGCCGGAGTGGGAGGAGGTCGCCGGAGTGTAGGTCGCCGGAGAGAGAGAGAGAGATGAAGATAATTGAGAAAATTAAGTAAATTTGTTTGTTGCTAAAATTATGGATATTCCTAAAATTACGAATTTAGAGAAAAAGACCCAAATACCCTTGGTTTCATGGTTTCATAAAATACAATGGTTTCATAATAAGGGGACTCTCTCTCTCTCTCTCTATATATATATATATATAGAGAGAGAGAGGGGCGGTTTCATTTGCAAACCACCTTAATTATGCAAATCATGCAACCCACCTATTAATCCTTGATCAAATGAATCTACGGTCTAGATGAATCTCTGTTAATTATGGTAATAAAAAATATAAAATATCAATTTCATTAATTAAAAAAAGGATGGAAGGGCATATTCGTCACTTTCTAATGTCACCTATTCAAGGCAGTTTCCATGAAATCCCAGAATTCATGGAATCAGTTCACTTTCTAATGTCACATATTCTCTCCTTCTACGACTTCCATGGATGACGACTTTGAGCTTTGGATTCTAGGGTTTTGTGTTTTTCAACAAAGATGACACGTTGATAAATGGAGATGAAACGGAGATGACATGACAATGAACGGCAATGAACGACGATGAAACAGAGATGAACGGAGATGGACGAAGATGAAACAAATATGAAACCGAGATGACACGGCGATAAACAGAGATAAAACAGAGATGACCCGACGATGAATGGAGATGAGCCGGCGATGAACGGTAATGAACGAAGATGAAACGAATATAAACAGAGATGACACGATGATGAACGGAGATGACCCGGCGATGAACGGAGATAAAACATAAATGACCTGGCGATGAAACGGATGACCAAAGATGACACTGTGATGAACAGAGATGACCCGACGATGAAAGGAGATGAAACAGAGATATCCTTCAAAGCATCCATTTCCTGGACGATGAACAATATCCTTCAAACAAGAGAAAAAAACGTAATGTTAACTCATCAATGATAGGCATATATAATTCGTAAAATTCAAAAAAAATAGAGATTTATTCAATAAGACAATCATTCCTAAAATTAAAAAAAAATAGAGATTTGTTCAATAAAATAAAGGGAAATTAATTAAAATACCCCAAGATTGAAAGTGACTTACCAAAGTACCCAAAAAAAAAAATTCTTACCGAAATGCCCTCTTTTTCCGCGATAAGATCCCGCGATCGCAGGCAGGGACCAATTGTGAAAATTTTTGCAAGAAATATTTACACTTTCAGTCCCTGAACCCCGCGATCGAGGCCCGCGATGGCTCAAACCCGGCCCGCGATGGCCCGCTATGGGGACTGAAAGTGTAAATAATCTTGCAAAATTTTACACTTTCAGTCCCTGCCCGAGTGCCCGCTATCGCGGGATCCTATCACGGAAAAAGAGGGCATTTCAGTAAGAAGTAAATTTTTTGGGGTACTTTGGTAAGTCACTTTCAATGTTGGGGTATTTTAATTAATTTTCCTAAAATAAATAATAAGAAGATTTGTTTAAAATAAAATAAAAAATATTCAAACTACCCTAAATAGGCGGTTATTTAAAACGGAATATTCAAAGAAAAATAAAATTGATAATTCCCTAAAATAAAAACGTATAAACACAATGTCCTTTATGCCCTTTGAATTAATTAAATCGAAAAATAAAATGAAAATTTTTGATTGGTCTACAACGGTTTGTAAAGTTTTCATTTTAAAAGTGATTTTCAAAAGACCTCTCCCCTATTCGGTAAATGTGAACATATATATGCAAATTGAGAAAAACAGTTGAATGCGATGTGTTTAAAATTTAAGAAATATGGCAAAGCGTATCAAGTGATGGATATTGAAATGGAATTTAAGTAGAGAAAACAACATATTCTAGGTTACGAGAATATATTGATGTGCCAAAACATTAACCCGACTAACTCAACCAACCTGTACAAGTTGGGTTGAACAATTTGGTTTAGGTTGAGTTGGGTTGAGATTTTTCAAACCGCTAAACATTGGGTTGAGTTGTTCAAATGCCTTCAGCCCGATCAACCCAACCCGTGAGCACCCCTAAAATTATAATTGGGTCAACTGAATACTTTAAAAACAACCACCTTTTAAAAATACGTTTTATTATAATTGAGTCTATCAAATATACTAACAAATACATTTTTATTAAAAAATATACTTACAAATACATCTAAAAATAAATTTTAGATAAAAAATCGGGCGAACCCCGAACCGGTCTTATAACCGGTCCTGGGTTAATCCTATGACCGGTCCCATGCCAGACCGATCCTTGTTTTGGGATGAAAATTGTAACCGGTTAAGGAACGCCGTGTAACACCCGAATTTTCGGTAAGTAAAAGCCATCCCGTGGTCTTTCGAGGTTTCTAATTTTTTGGATTTTGTGTTAGGAATATATTGCTTTTAGTCCGTAAGAGAATCAAGAGTGTTATGTGTGAGAAAAGTGGGATTTTGGGGTTCGGTACAGGCCCGACGACAATGTCAAACGACTATGACAGTGTCACTGTCGCCTGGCAAAGTCGCAGGCTTGAGGGCACCTTCTGTACCATCTGTGTGAGAATGCCCTGTGGCATTGCCATGGCAATGTCAGCAAGTTGGGACAAACTGTGCTAAATACCGGTTTTTAACATTCTTCTCATTTCTCATTCTCACTTCTTATACTCTTTTCTTTCTCTCCCAAATCAATTCCCTTCACCTAGTTCGAACCCTAACTGATTTTGGGTCTTTTCTTAAAAATCAAAGTGTTCTTTTATCATAAAAGCTTGTGATTACAACCTCTTATGCTATATTCAAAAACTACATATCCATTCCTTGATAATTTCTAGGTTGGGGGTTTTGCTGAAAACCTAAGCGGTGAGTTCATTCTTCTCTTTTCTAAACTTTTGTATGAGTTATAAATGCTTCATTTATAATACTTAAGTGTTCTTATTTCTCAAATTTCGTTTTAGATGATTTTGTGAAAGTTAGATCAAAATTAGGGTTTTGGTCAAAATGAAGATTATAATATAAGATGTTTGGGGATTTATTCTAAGCATGGGGTTTTGTACGTTTATGTATCGGGGCTTGTGGATCTAGATTTTGGAAGGATTGCTTGTAGATTCAAGTTACTTCAAGGAAGCTCAAGATTGGGGTAAAATCTTGATTTAACCTAAATCTAGCAAGGAGAATTCAAGTTGCTTTGTGAAAACTTTGTACGTGCCAAAAATGTCCATTTTAAAGTAATTATGTACGTTACATGATAGTTATCAAATGTTGGAATATTTGATGAGTTTTGCTTGTTTGAGGAGTTTGAATTTACAAATATTATGAAACACCCATATTTGGAAATTTTGGTTACTTTGATAAATAAATCATAAATGTATGTATTTTGATGTTTTACCTTATAAATGGAACGCGACGTTCAGGAAACGCTGACGTTCAGGAACCGCTGCTACAAAATCTGATGCAGCAAAACGCAATAGGACCTGATGGTCTCCCTCTCGGGACCACTCAGAGTATGCCCTCCACGTCCGTATCTGACATGGAACACAACATGGAATATTTCGGTGGAAGTAAGTATTTTGTTAGGACCACTCAGAGTATGCCCTCCACATCCGTATCTGACATTTATATGTCCTATAAAATAGAAAGTGATATAAAGAAATGAATAGAGTTATTTATTTGTAAAAGACCTTATTGTGTTAATGGGCTTTAGAGGTTAATGGGCTTGGGCCTGTCAAGCCTAGGTATTTAAAGTTTGTTTTTGTGAAATTAGGTTAGAGGATTGATCAGATTAGTCGTGCGCCTAATTGTGTTTAGAGAGAGAGAGCTTTTCATACCAATCTTGTAACACTCTCTAATCATTCAATAAAGCTTAAACGTTTCGTTGTTTACATTGTTACTTGATCAAACTGGGATCCACAAGTGGCATCAGAGCTCAGACTTCATGTTTATGACTTCTGATTACCTCAGATCAGAACTCAAACTTCATTTTTATGACTTCTGATTACCTCAGATCAGAACTCGGACTTCATTTTTATGACTTCTGATTATCTCTATCAGAACTCGGACTTCATTTTCATGACTTCTGAATAATTCAGTTCAGAACTCGTTCTAAATGCTTAGACTTATAAACACTTCAGTTTAGAACTCGTACTTCAATGATTACTTCACTGTTATATTTGGTGAATGAAAAGAGTGTGAAAGAAGTGATATGATTCATTTTGTTTCTATGGTCTATCCAGAACCGGAAGGACCTACCCAAGAAACACATCTCAGTTATAGACAACAGTGAGGGATCTAGCTTGATAAGTGAGCTCGGAGTGAAAAGAATATGGTGAGGATGTGACAGGACTTAAAAGAATTATTGGTCCTTACCAAACCGAGTCAGTTATCCGGGTAACCACACAATCTATTCATTCTTGTTCTTTGGAGATGAATATTGAAACAGACATGGACCCAATGTTGATCACTCGTGTCACCCCACCCAACCACTCAAGCATCTCACAAAAGATGTGTGTTTCATATATTCACGGAGGTTTAGCACATACTCTATCTATTCCTCACTCGGAGGTCTTAGATATTGAAAAAGGAAGACATCATCTCCGGTCTCCGGACTTCATTTTCTACTCACTATGTCTATTGATTTATAACTTGCGTCCAGGTTAAATCAATATTTGAGCCAAACAGATATAATTTATTTCTTTCACACATGCACGAGTCTTTGTGATTCCCATCGCATATCTTCGTGATATTGCCGGAACAGTTTGAGAAGTATTTTTTAATATTTTACTTCAGTGATAACTGGAAGTCCTATCAGAGACACGCTAATGCCAACTCTAAACATAGGCCACACAATTATTTTAATTGGTGTGATAACAGTTACTATTGTGTTTATGTGTTAGATATTTACCCCATATTGGTTACTTAACGTCTTATCAGGTATTTTGCTACTCATCAGTGTTGTCTTTGAAGTTACATGATGCTCAGGATGCTCCTAATCTTCACGAGGGGGAGAAATGATACAAATTCAAAGACACATATCATCATCATGAGGGGGAGAAACGTTATAAAAGTTCAAAGACCCAGATTATCAAGTTGAGGGGGAGTAACTGTTATGATCTGTGCAGAAAAGATTACAAGTGCATGGTTCTTCTCATCCCTTATCAAGAAGTGTTCGCAACAAGTTGATTCCTCCTTCGAGCATATTGGTTCAACAAGTTCTGAAGTTTTTCAAAGCCAATTCAACTCGTGGTTCAACTCGTGATACTATGAAGACTAAGAGCATATTTCAAGGGGGAGCGTGAAAGACATGAAGACTAGCAACACTAAAGTGTTTCAAAGATTCAAGAGGGAGAGAAGATCAAGACTTGAAGATTCCAAGACCATATTTTTCTTTATATAACTTTAGGGGGAGATTGTTAGGACCATAAATGTCCTATAAAAAAGAAAGCGATATAAAGAAATGAATAGAGTTATTTATTTGTAAAAGGCCTTATTGTGTTAATGGGCTTGGGCCTGTCAAGCCTAGGTATTTAAAGTTTGTTTTTGTGAAATTAGGTTAGAGGATTAATAAGATTAGTCGTGCGCCTAATTGTGTTTAGAGAGAGAGCTTTTCATTCCAATCTTGTAACACTCTCTAATCATTCAATAAAGCTTAATCGTTTCGTTGCTACATTGTTACTTGATCAAACTGGGATCCACAGATTTTGATGTTTTCTCCCGACCATCAGGTATCCCAACAAACCACTTTCTTCTTCTCAACCCACTTCTACTTTTGAGCTTTCCTTTGCTCAAAATGTTTCTTTTCTTACAGGTCCTAACTTGGGCACGATCGTTGTCTCTATCAAGGAGGTATTCGATTAGGTGGATTACCTTTCCAAGGATCTCACCAACAACACCAACGCCATGAACACTGACGGCGATTCACTGAAAGATTTCTCTACCTCTTTCTCTGCCAAAGCTGACAACGTCCAACTATCAGTGCTGAAAGAAGAGGCGAAGACGCTTCAAAAAGACGTTGTCCACAACTCCAACTCCCTCCAATCGCTCAGCTCCACCGTCTCCTCCCTCAGCACCACTGTGGGAACTTTACAAGGAGCGGTTTCAGATATCGGCAATAAAGTCGATGGTCTCAGGGGTCAAGTGAGCAACCTTGTTTCAAAGGTCGACTCATCGAACTCCCTTATCTCCAAACTCCTTGACCGCCTGAGTGAACCAGTGGGTCCCGCCCCATCCTTTACAGCTGATGATAGGGCAAAGCTGGGGATGGCGGCTGATTTTATTGTGCAAGCCATCGCAACGATCCCTGTCCTAAAAGCCAGGGTGGACAAGCTTGAGGCCTCTCGTGCCTCAGCATCAGCTATTCCTGGCCTAGAAGATAGGAATGTTGATGTTTCTGTTGTTGATCCTCCCCCCAATGATGATGACAGAGAGAGGAGAAGAATCCTGAAGAAAACCTCCCTCACGCTGAGGGGGAGGGACATGCTGATAAAGACCCATGTATCTCTGAGGGGGAGAAAGAGAAAGAACCAACACCTTCCTCTCCGTGGGGTGAAACTGTTGACATTCCCTCTGAAGAAGAAGAGGAAGAAGAAGATGAGGACCAGGTGGAGATCTTGGATGATGAACCCTCCACCAAACCTGATGGCAACAATGACGACGACGGCGATGAAGAACCTGAATTCTGGTTCAAGCCTAAAGCCATCAGGGTCCCTGAACCAAAAGGGGTGGTGCTCAAAGAAGCAGGGGAGAAGACTAAGAAGTCTCCTGCAAAGAAGACCTCCCAAGGTAAAGAAAAAGGAGTAGCTTCTTCAGGAAACCTGAAGATTCTCTTCAATGCTGAGAAAGTCCCAACTTCTCAAGTATGCCTCTCGATAATTCCCTTATCTGTTTCTACCCATCCTCTCCTCAAACCTATCTTATACACTTAGCCTATTTTTCTATCTTTTCTTCCTTCATTCAAAATAATCTAACTCTTTGTTCTTTTGATTCAGCTAGTCCTTTCCCCTGCTTGAGGGACCTGCTGAAGAACCCCAGCCTCAACAAATAATCCCAGCTCCCATAGCTGATGAATTTCCAATAATCCCAGTCTCAGTGCTTGAGACTGATGAACAAGAAGATGAAGAAGATCTACTCACACATCCATCCAGACCCTCTGGACTTCCTCAAAGGTCAGAGGATGATGAAAAAGAAAGAAGAGCAGTGATGATAAACCAGCTAAAGAGTCGGCGCTTACGAGTTATACCTCCTTCCAACCTAGAGTTCTTGTCTCCAGAAGAACTTGAAGAATCAATCAGGGCTGAGAAACTCATAGCTGAGAACCAAGAGGACGCTGAATTTACCCTTAAGGTTGCTCAGCGCTCAGTCTCTGATAAGAAGCTGAAGAAATATTCAATTCGGGTTCAGGAGCAACTACTCAAGGAAATTGGTAAGGAGACTCAGAAGAAGAAAGCTGTCACAACTCGACATTGGAATGGTGCAGAGAAAGAGTGGATTTCAGATATCATCCAAGTCGAATCATCAACGTACACCCGAAGGGAGAAACTGTAAAAGGCGTAGCGATGGTGGAAGTCTCTGTCGTCAGAGAGAATGGGGAAACGCAGCGGTGCTACATGTCAAAGCTCGATCTCTATGGGTTTGATGAATGGCTAGAAGTCAGGAGTGCCATTTAGAAGTCAAAATCAAAGTTTAAATCCTATGTTGAAAAATTCTTGAATGCTATGATCAACAGCGTTACATCTACTATTGACTTGCTTCCTCCTTCAGCTCTTCTTCAAAACCAAAGACCTACTCCTTCCAAAAGAAAGTGTGCTTCCTCTTCCTCAGGGTCTGCTATCCGCAATGAAACAGGGATCGAATTCTCTAGAGAAGCAGTGCTCGGACCTCCTCCTGATCTCTCAGCCTTAAACCTATCACTGCCACCAGGTGGACCTTTCACCCCTGGTCAAGTGGTCAGTGATCCTTATGGTATAAGTTTCTTGGACTGGAATGGTGTCATGTGTCTTCAAAGATTTTCAGAGCTCCCTATCTGCCCCGTCAACCAACTCAGAGATCTTGTCCACTGGTGCAACAAATCAAGACCAAGAGTCTTCCTCAAAACCCATGTGCTGAAAGAAGCCAAACTCAGAAAACAACAGGGTGAAGTAGTTCCTGATTGGATGATCCCAGAGACAGATGCCTTTGACGAAATGATCTTCAAAGATGAACCTCTATAGCTGATAGACCTCTTTTGTATTCTCTTCTTGTATTTATCAGTTGTAACTTTTAGTACTTGTAACTTTATTTTACTTGTACTTATAACTTTCCATCTTCCCTTGTAAATTTTTTTACGACGATTAATGAAAAATTCAGTGAAGTACTTTACTCCATCAGTACTAGAAAAAGATCCTTGAAAACAGTAAATGGGACACGCATTTATGAGTCTAATTTATCCTTATGTTTTTCATACTTAGCTATTTTCTTTTGTTGCTTTGTCATCATCAAATAGGGGGGGATAGTTGATCCAAACTCTCTCAGTGATTTGATGATGACCCTTAGAATTACTTAGTGAAAATTATGAATAACATCTGTATGTATTAGTATTTTACCATCAGTGATAAACATACCGAGTCTGTTCAGTATCGCTGATGGTAACCATTGTTCTTTATTATTCCTCAATGATAAAATGTACATCAGTGATAGCTGAGTCTGTTCAGCTATACTGATGATCACTGATTGGTTCATTTGTAAACAATGTTGTTTGTAATCCTTGAAGACAAGTTTCGCGACAAAGAGTTCATCGCTAATATCGAAGACAAAGCTGATGAACAAGTGACAAGTCTACTAATGATCTGATGCGGACATCAGTGAAACCAAGACAAGTCCACGCGTGCGACATTTCAAGAAGAAGACTTCAGTGATAGCTGACTTACATCAGGTCTTCTCAGATGTAAGATCAACTCAGCGATCGTTGATCATGAAGCCTCCTCTCCAAGAAATGTTCGTCTTATCTATCTTGCACAACCCCGTACGATTTGTCAGAAGGAACATCCCTTTGTCCAGAATCGTACAACCACTTTGCCACTACACTGTTCACCATGCAGCCCAAAGCATGACTTGCAAAAAGTCAGAAAGCATGCTCCTAATCAAATGGTGACACGTGTAAAGTCTTTCTGCCATGCATTAAATGCATGGGGTATAAATAGGAGGAATACCCCTTCGGATTGAAGGTGGTATCTCTCTGTCTACTTAGTGACTTAGAAAATATCTTCATTTTTTAAGATTTCTTCTTCTCTCTATTTCTTAGTGCAAGAATACTTAGTGCTTCTCAAGTTTGTTTCGATTAGGTCTTGTACTTAATCTTATTCCACAACAAGCTGTAAATTGTTTTGATTTATCAAAAAACAATTTAGAAAACCATAAATCTTGTGTGTTTGTATTCACCCCCCCCCCCCTCTACAAACTTATACTTGTATAACCGTTCGGGACCAACAATCTTAGAATTGCATTCTTTCAGTTTGATGATTTATATATGTAAGGTAAAAACTCTTGAACTCACTAGGCGTTAGCCTAACCTTTATTTTTATTTTTTAACCATGTGCATCAGGTGCTTGTTGAGGGAATGGTACCAACACCGTGAAGAGTTGAGTGATAGTTAGACGCACGTAAAGGATCTAGTTATTCAATGATGTCTTTCGCTTTTGGAGATAGTGACGGTTATTGGGTTTTAGTAACACCTGACATTAATCTAGTCTTTATATAAGATTTGTTTTATTATTTGTTGATGTTAAATCTAGAACTTTCTATTTGAGTTAGTTCAAGTATTGATTCGTATAAAGAGATTTATCATTTATTTGGTGTATTAATGAAAATTTTAAACTTGTCGCTCTATCTAAATTTAAGGGTGTTACACGTCGTGCCATAACCGGTCCCGATCCTCCGCCAGTCTCGGACCAGATCCATTTGTCCATCTCTACTACGGGCATATCATCTAAAATACACGACAAAACAAAGAAACTTTATCAACGAAAAAATTCGCGAGTAATCCACTGGAAAAATCCATAACCGGCGGATCTCATCCCCGGAGAAAGGGTGTTCGATGATTGTGATTATCGGCAGAATTTCAATCATCGAAAGAAAAATCCGTCGGTGATCCACCACAAATTCATCGGAAATTACCGTCGGTGAAATTTATTTGATTGCAGTGATATAATATTGGTTGTTTCTGAAACTTTTGTTTTTTATGTAGTAAAGCTCAATATTGGTCCCTAATGTAACACCCTCAAATTTGGAAAGAGCAACTAATTTAAAACTGGTAAAACCTCTTTCTACAAAACGATACATGGAATACCTCAAAATAAATTCTATAATTAACCTCAACAATTAATAACTTTAAGTCTTATACAAAGACTAAATAAATAGGTCGGGTGTTACTTAACCCAATGCAAGTTACTAATCCTAATGTGCGGAAGGCCTCATCCAAAGACTATTCTTTTCTCGTGCATACTCACACTCAACTCTTCGCAGCGTCGCTAAAACCATTCCCAAACTGGAACCTGATGCACATGTCGACAAATAAAAAGGTTAGGCTAACGCCTAGTGAGTTCAAGAGTTTTCATCACGATACAATAAATAAAAAGAAAGATTTCTTAAGTCACGATTGTCAATAAGTAAAAGTTTAGAATGTATAGTGATGTCTTTTCCAAAAGTCCCACCTTTGTGATAAACGTTTAGATAGAAATATACCAAACAAGGAACTAAACCATACTCACGCAAAGCATAAATGGGATAGAAATCCAATTACCAAATACATGGAAGTAGGTGCATCATTCAAACCTTAATACATATGGAGGGGATCCAGCATTAAAGCCATCAACTGCAATTACTCGTATGAAACCAACGATAATAAAACATGGATATTACAATATCCGAAAATAATGTTTGACAACAACGGGGGAGACCCGTATCCGTTGAGGGTGGAGGAAACACATAAGTATACCACCCGTACAACGTTAATCGTACAACACCTCGCGACTAGACGTCCAAGGGTTCCTACGACTTCTCAACAAGTTTCACCTCAAGAGACAGTTGACCTTAGCGTCTATCCCCAGGATTCCACCACAAGAGTCAGCACACTTAGGACTACCTCCAAGGCATCCCCTTCAAAGCTGCGAAGGTCCTAGTGCCTACCTCCAAGGTAGCACCTCCGGACTCAACCCTCCTAGTGCCTACTTGAAAAGTTTAAGGTCATAAAACATGGGCCCCGAGGTCCAACCCCGAAATACCCAATCGACCATCACCAAAAGACTGACTTACGTGCCTATGGATCCAATGCAACACAGTCTAAACTACATGACTCCAAAGAATGTCCAACATTCATAAACATGTAATTTAATGATTAAATATGCCTCAAATGAATGTAATTTAACACTCTTAAAATATGAAACTTTAAAGGCCCAACATAGAGTAAAATAACCCGGACTAAAGTCCCCAAAACTCTTTTAAATCAAACACGAGCCAACTAGCTCAACAAACCATTTGATCATACAACAAAAGTCATTAAAACAATAAAACGCAATTGATCGGCGTTTATGCAAACACATACCTCAAAGACATAATTACCCCCAAACTCATCATTGGTTGAGACAAACCATTTTCCAAGTGAAATCTTACACTTGAATTTCCAAAAGCCTCATGACACGATAATGTGTATTTTCCAAACGGTTATAAAATCAAATACGCCAAATATGCATATACCAAGAAATAGACTTCATTTGTACCATAAATCATTAAGACACTTTCATTTATGATTCATTTATCATATTACCCAAAAATCCCAAATGTGGGTGATTTGCAAGATTTATAAAATTAAACACTTCAAATAATCAAACCCACCAAATAACTTAACAATTGATAATTTCATGTAAAACACATACACACTTTAAAATAAATATTTTTGGCATGTACAACGTTTTCACAAATCAACTTGAACTCATCTTGCTAGATTTAGGCTAAATCTAGATTTTCCCCAAACTTGAGCTCCTTTGAAGAAAAACTTGAATCCTTAAGACAAATCTTCAAAAAAAACCTAGATCTATAAGTTTCCAACCATAAAGAATCATTCCTCAAACATTTTTACATCAAGATCTCAACTTATACCAAAACCCTAATTTCCATAGACGAAGAGAAGAGAATATTAGCTTAACCATAACTTGAATCCACCAACCAAAATACCTCTAGAATCATCAAAATGAACCACAAACTCCCAATCTCCAAAGTGAAGAAAAAAGGTTGGATGAAACCCTAGAAAACTTTGACAAGGAAGATGAAATGAAAGGATTCTTGATTTAGCTTCCAAATCCATGATAGATGAAGAAGGAACACTTGAAAACTTGATTCTTAGGGTCTAAAAGGCTCAAAAACGACATTGGGGGTGAAGGGTTTCGGTTCTTGGGAGAGAAAAATGAAGTGGGTGAAGTGAAATGAGGAAAAGGGGTGAAAAATCCCGATTTTATGGGTCAGGTGCCCCCGTGCGACAATGGCCGGCGACTATGCCCTTTGGCATAGTCGCGTGTCACAGTCGCGGGGTTGGTACCACCTTCTGTTCCATGGCGCTACATTGACCAGCGACATTGACACGTGTCATAGTCGCGGGTCATAGTCGCGGAGGAGGTACCGAACACCGTTTTGGCCATAACTTCTTTGTTTTCGCTCCGTTTTCGCTCCGAAAAGGACCGTCGAATTCGTATTTGGATTCTCCATCCAACAAGACCATAAAATCTAGGATTCAATCCAAACTTCTATTTTTCATATTTATCTTAAAAGATCAACACCTTCCAAAGATTGGGGTGTTACACCTAACGTTTGCACTTTCAATAGATATTGTCCCTAAACTTCATAAACTCAACTCGGATTTGGTCTATCATGTTGTCAAACTCAGTGGATATCATTCCTCTGTGTATCCTGTTAAATCCAAATAAATGAGGGGCAATTTAGACATTTTATCATTTTTCTTCAAATTTTCTATTAGAAATACATTATATTACATTATATATTATTTACCGTTTGTTTTATTTTCTTATATAATCACACCACCACCCCTTCTAACCCCTACCTGCCACCACTGTAACAACCCAAAATTTTAACCAAACAATAACTTAGAAATATTCCTAAAAGGGTCCCAATTACATAATAAAGATTCATAAACTAATCATTACGAAGTCTGAATAATCCAAAAAAAATTGCAGCGGAAATATTCTCTCCACAACCGAGATCTATCTATAATATAGCAAGACTAACTAAGGAACTATAGTGCTCCTTATGCCGATGCCTCCATCTCCAAACCTTAACTCTTCTCTTTGCCTTTACTTGAAGCACCGCTAAAGCGCTTCCCTGAAAAGGGTTTAGTTTTGAAAAGAGAGGGTTAGACCATAAGGTCTAGTGAATTCCCTCAGAAAACAGTTTATATAACATGCGTAAAACAATACTTTAAAACCATAAAGCTCAACATTAACTCCATACATACGACGGTATTTGCACAGAACCAATAACCACGATCGCACGTAACCAATAACCATGATCGGGACCCAAACAGACTCCCATCTCGCCTCATCTCGGGGCCCAAGCAGACTCCCTATTTTTCGGGTGTGCAGGAAACAGATTCCTT
>JAWVWS010000843.1:0-25000 GCA_033807775.1 Saussurea involucrata | reverse complement strand
AAAATTCACTTTCTCTCATGCTTTTTCTATTAATCATGTGTTAAAAATATATATTAAAACATGTAACCTTTTTTTTGTGAACACGTTTTTTGTAAAAACGGTTAATTGTACTCCATAGATAGTATAGTACAAAGTACGTCCAAGCAATATTTTCATTTAACCAATCTTGCCGTTAGGGAGGTTTGGTGGCCAACAAACCTAAGTTATATTTTGAAGGGGTACTTTTATAAATATTTAAATCTTGATTCAATTTTAGTTTACTCTATAAAGATCCTTTACAGTTTATACAACATAAGTTATAGACTTTTTATTTAGAGTATCTCTAACAGCTTTTCCAAAATTTCTTTAAAAAATTAAAATCTCAAGAAGAAAAAAATTACATCCATCTTTAATAGATTCTCCATTTTGGAGAAATAAACATTGATTATATTATTAAAATATTTTATTTATTTATTAAAATATTATTTCTCTCTCTATATATTTATTTTCAAAGTTTTTTTTATTGATGCTTTCATTTAGTAATCATTTTTAGGGTTATCTCCATTTTTGGAGATACTTTTGGAAAAACTGTTGGAGCAAAATTGTACCTCAAAATCCCCGTATTCTCATTTTTCTGCTGCTTTTACTCCCTTCATCATGATTCTTTCGAGAAGGTTGCTCTAACAACCAACCCAGATAACACCTCCATGGCTCCACATGAAACTCAATTCATGCAAAGACTAAAGAGGGACTTAGTTTTATAAAAATGAAAATTGAAAGGACCAAACTGAAAAAGTGATAAAAGTTAGTCCTGTTAACTAATCAAGATTAACGGAAACGGCAAGTCAACGAAACGTCGTGATGACGACCAACCAGCCAGCCGTCACCTATTCAACCATCCATTAAAAAACGTACTTCCCCTTTTTATCTCTTTCTACCTCTATTTAAATAAACCCCACCTCCGTCCATTTCGCCCAAATTCAATCCATTTATCATCAAATCCCTTTTTCCCAATTTCTTTCAAAATTCAATTAACCATGTCTCAGGTAAATCTCTTCGTATTCATCTCTCTGATTATTATGTTCTTTCATTTTTCAAAATTTCACGGGTTGGATCGGTTTGATATCATCTTCTTTTGTGGATTTTGCTATTACGATCACGAATACCTTTTGTTTCGATCGGCCTGAACCCCCTTTTAAGTTTATCTTTCAATTTTATTCATGATTGATTTGTCTGTGTTGGCTCCGATGAAAATTTCCGTATATTGAGTTTTGGGGCGATCTTTCGTTTTAGCTATGAATTACGGATTACCATTAGGTTTTTGTGGAATCAGATAGAAATAATCTTGCGATGAGGATTATTTTGTAGGATCAGGTGGAACTTTGATATGTATACACAATAAAATTTGTACCTTTATAGCTGATGAACTCCAAAATGATCCCAAAATGAAAAAAGAACGATTAAGTGCTTTCTCTGGATCTTTATATATGTTATGAAATTTCTTCAGAGAATAAGCCTCATGATGATTTATATTACAGTAAAATGATCCCAAAGTTACAGCTGGTTGTTAATTGATTTTGAGATGAAGCCCAAATGATTCTTTCCATATTAGATCATGATTAGGGCACAATTGCCCTACTCAACTGCTATAAATGACATGTTTGCATTTGTTCTTGATTCGGGCTAAATTTCGGTGGATCTTAAGGTACAAGTTTCACATAGGTTAAATAATAATTCATATTTCAATTAGAAGTGACTCATCTTTTTAGCCAATTGCTTCTAAATTGCTTAAATGATCTTTTGCATTGTTAAAGTATCATAATCTGTTGGTTTAACCGTAAGTTTTGAAAGAGTTGTGTTTCTTTTGTGGTATTATGTTGCACATTGTAAGTTGCTATATGTGTTTTAGGTATAATATGAAATGGATTTTGTGTCAATTGGATTCAAGACCATAGTTTGTTTCATTAATTTCTTTGTTGATATGTAATTGTTGACGATTTCTGATATGAGGAACTTACAAACTTATGTTGATGGGATTGCAGACTGTTGTTCTTAAGGTTGGTATGTCATGTGGAGGCTGTGTCGGGGCCGTGAAGAGGGTTCTTGGCAAAATGGAAGGTTTGTTAATTCGTCTTTACATCTAGTGCATGCTCGCATTACTTGGTCATATTCCTTGTATCCAAGGTTTGGCAAACTAGTTGATAAACTTGTTGTTGGTTGGTAAACGGTAAAGAATAGTTGTTAAGCTAGATGACTATGTAAAATTAACTTAAAGGACATGTTGAAAAGTTAATTGGAAGTGGCACAGTTGGAAATAAAATAGGATTTATAAGCTACAGAGAAGGTTTTTTCAGTAAGCTTAGAAAATAAGTTAGCTTATAAGTAAGATATAATTTCTTTTATTTCCATATAACATCAAATAGAGCTACACTTTTTTACTTGAGAATATAATCAAGATATTCTACTCAGAAGTTGACATAATTTACTTCATATACCATGTTAACACTATTTTTATAAAGATTTTTAAACAAAGGACGGTTTATGCATTTAGGATTCAGTTAAATATAGATGAATTTCAGAATTTATTTACAGAAAGAGAACATAAATATTTGAGAACCTGGGAACCAACTATTTATGTTTCTTTAATAATGAAAATTGTTCAGGGGTGGAGACTTTTGACATTGATCTGGAGCAACAAAAAGTGACTGTGAAGGGTAACGTACAGCCCGATGCAGTTCTGCAGACTGTTTCCAAGACCGGGAAGAAAACCGAGTTCTGGCCAGCCGAAGCAGCATCTTCTGTTGCTTAAATCTCTAATGGTTTGTGGAACTGGGTTTTAAACCTATGTGAACTAATGGTTTTTGGTCTTCTGTAAAGCTTAAAACTATCTTGTGACTGTAACATTTGGTAGTTTGCAGTTGAATAAATGCAGAACATAATTGTTGTGTACTTGTCATTTTCACTCTTCAAAAATCTTTCAAAATGTGTGATACTTCACCTTCTCAATGTCCA
Organism: Saussurea involucrata; assembly: GCA_033807775.1. NCBI lineage: Eukaryota > Viridiplantae > Streptophyta > Magnoliopsida > Asterales > Asteraceae > Saussurea > Saussurea involucrata. The sequence goes on along the minus strand of JAWVWS010000843.1, from coordinate 22,009 downwards.
CAAGTTCATTTTTATTGGCGATTAGTATCGTCAAGCATTTTGGTGTAATTGTTATTTGCTAGGGATCAACTAGGTGACAAGGCAAACATAATGTGAGCTAGAAGGTGTGTTAGCTTAGATTTCCATAAGGTGGGACCAAAGGGAGTGAAATTCTGAACGTTCTTAGTGAATTTCAAAAGGTTGTTTTGTTGGTTTTTCATTAAGTCCTGTATAAATATAAAGCTGACTCTATAAATTTATCTGTCTGTATATATTGAGAAGGTTTATGTTTAGGAGGTTTTTTTCATAGATGGAAGGAACATGTTATTTAATTGGTAGGGACAGGTTCAGGAAAAAAAATTGGCCTTTTTGAAGCTAGCCTTTGATCCGATTCAATCTCACCCACAAGCAGTTGTAAGTTGTAATTGCTATGCAGTTATCTATTATCTATTAACTATCTAACTACTTACCCCGTAACCATCGATCTGTCATATAAAAAAATAAAATGGTTAATCTGGTGTTTGTATACTCTAGTTTTTAGGATCGAGAGTTACTCTTGGACCATTCTACTGATTTTGTGAAACCTAAGACATTATCGGTTCAGAATATAGTATTTGGAAAGTGCTATTAATACACGATCAAAGAAATCATCAAAGCGAATGTAACGACGAAACCCAAATTCTCAACAATTTTCAGGTAGTAATTTGTGTTGAACATGTTTGTTGATAGCGTAAAAATCATTTAAACACATGCGTATAAATGATTGTGGTAATAACCTTGTCTTCTGATACATTAAATTCTACCGCTACGTTCAAAACGAAGTTTTCAAGTAAAGATGCTTCGACGACAAGTAAATGATTATTTGATGATACCCTGTAAATTCATATTAATCCACCATTGAACTGCAATTAAATTCATGATAATAATGGTACGGGTTGATTAAGAACTACATAAGTTAAGGGTTGTTTATCAAAAGCTTACTCGATAAGCACGGCTTATCTTACTGAGTGAATATGGTAAGGATAAGAATTGTACCATGCAAGAGTAAACGTCTTTTACCCCGTAGTATACATTGGAAAGTTTTATATGTAGTATTAATGTATTATAGAGAAAAAAAACTTCTATAATTTGTAAATAATATAATTATTTAGTAATTGGAAAAATAAAAATACATGTATATAATTTGTAAGAATTTTATTGAAAATTTATATAATAAAATAAATAAATATAAAACATGTTTAGAATACTCTTTGTTGGTGAACACGTTGAGAACTGAAATTCCGAAGATTTCCTACAAACGTAAGGTTTAGAAATCAAGGCGATGGGATTTCATAGAGTTTGTTTGTAGTAATATTTTAAATTATGTTAAAACCATTTGTTTTATAATAATCAATTAATAAAAAAGATAATTTAATTATTTTTATGATTTGTCTTAATAAATTATCCATAAAGTATGAAATCCATTCCCATTCCATATCTAAAAAATCACACATCATGTAACACCCTCAAAATTTGAAAAGAGTAACTAAACAAAACTTCAAAAAATAATCATATAAGAATAAAATTCTTTATACAAACCATCCATAGAAATATCTCCAAGAAAACATAATAACTTCAACATTTCCACAACCTAAGTCATACGCCGAGACTACAAAATGTTGGGTGTTACTAAATCCAATACAAGGTTGCTATTCCCAAAGTACGGAAGACTTCACCAAACCCCTTACTCCTCGATCACACAACTAATTCTCCACTCTTCACAGTGTCACTAGAACTATTACCGACTGGAACCTATTGCACATGCCGACAAATAAAAAGGGTTAGGCTAACGCCTAGTGAGTTCAAGAGTTTTCATCATGATTAAAATAGTTCGTTAAACAAAATGAGTACAACTCAAAATCCATGGAAACACCTCCATAAAAAAAACATAATAACTTCAACATTTCCACAACCTAAGTCATACGCCGAGACTATAAAAGGTCGGTGTTACTAAATCCAATACAAGGTTGCTATTCCCAAAGTACGGAAGACTTCACCAGCCACTTACTCCTCGATCACACAACTAGTTCTCCACTCTTCACAGTATCACTATAACTATTATCGACCGGAACCTGTTGCACATGCCGACAAATAAAAAGGGTTAGGCTAACGCCTAGTGAGTTCAAGAGTTTTCATCATGATTAAAATAGTTCGTTAAACAAAATGAGTACAACTCAAAATCATGATTTTCCAAAAAAGATTATATTTAAGTATGTGAACAACTAATTTTCCAACGCACACAAAACCCGTGCCGAAAACTAATTCTCAGTAATGGATTTAAATCCAAAAACTCACTTAAGCATGAATAAATATTGAGTTTCCAAATAAGGTGGGCGTGAATAAAACTCTATTATTTGTAATGCCTCAACAAGTAGGAGAAATAATACAACACCCAAAAGAACATGGAAAACAATCCATATACATATAATACGTCCCCGAAAGCATGTGACCGACTCAACAACCTACGCAAAACGTAAATATAAATAAAGTCCAAATCCCCGAGAATGGGAGTAATCACTCAAGCAAACCTTAATATACGTGGAGGGGCTCTAATATTAAAGTCAATATTTGTAATTACTCGTACAAGGCTCAATTGTAATTAAAACATGCACATCACAATATTCCATATAATATTGACAACAACGGGGGAGACCCGTATCCATTGAGGGTGGAGGGAACACGTAAGTATACCACTCGTACAATGTTAATCGTATAACACTTCATGACTATATGTCCAAGTGTTCCTACGATTCCTCGACAAGTTCCACCTCAAGAGACAGTTGACCTTAGTGTCCATCCTTAGGACTTCCACCACAAGGCTCGGCACACTGCAGGACTACCTCCAAGGCAATACCGCAGCGGCGAAGGTCCTAGTACTCACCTCCAAGGTAGCACTTCCAGACTCAACCCTCCTAGTGTCCACTTGGAAAGTTTAAGGTCATAAACATGAGTCTCGGAGTCCAACCCCACAATACCCATGCGACCCCATAAACAAGACCGACTCATATGCCTATGCATCCAATGCATTATAGTCTAACAATTACATAACCCACAAAAGAATGTCCACCATCTTTAACACATGTAATCAATTAATAATTATGACTCAAACACATATAATCTCAAACTTGACATAGAGTAGTTTACATTGGATCAAGGTCCTCAAGACTCACTTGAGTCAAATATGAGCCAAAGACTCCACAATACAATTGACCAATAATAAGGACCACTAATACGATAAAATGCATTTAAATATCTTATAGACAAACACATACCTCCAAGATACGATAAATCCACAATCCCATCATATACTTGGTCAAATCATTTTCTACATAAGTCACAACCATATATGTACACAAACGACCCATAACAATAAATATGCATTTTTCCAACAACACTAAAGTGTTTTTCCACCAAAGACCCCCATTTGTATAAAAACCTTCAAAACACTTTTTTCTTGAGATACATTTATCAAATTACTCAAAAATCCCTATGTGGGTGTTTTATAATATTTTCAAAGTTAAACACTTCAAATAGTCAAAACTCACCAAATGACTCAACTATAGATAATTTTTATGAAAAACACATAAACACTTGAAAATGGACATTTTTGGTATGTATAACGTTTTCACAAAGCAACTTGAACTCACCTTGCTAGATTTAGGCTAAATCTAGATTTTCCCCAACTTAAGCTCCTTTAAAGAAAAACTTGGATTTTCAAGTCAAAACGTCCAAACCTAGATCCACAAGCTTTCAACCATAAATATTCATATCCAACCACTTAAAATCGTTCACCCAAACATATTACATCAAAATCTCCAGACCCAAAACCCCAATTTGACCTAACTTTTCTCAAAATCATCCAAACCGAAATTGGAGAAATAAAACACTAAGAACTCAACAATGGAGCATTTATAACTCATAATAATGTTTAGAAACTAGAAGAATGAACTCACCACTTAGGTTTTGGTGAAAAACCTAGAAAACCCTAATTTTCTTAAAGATGGAGGTGATGATGATGAACTTTTGATCTTTGCTTCTAATACACCATCAAATACCCTTGAATCTTCCCAAAACTAACACTCTATGCTCAAAAACCTCTAAAAACGAAACCATAGCAATTTGAATCGCCAAAAACGGAGTATAAATGAGAGATATATGAAGAAATGAAGTTTGGGGCTGAAAATCGCGTTTTTATGCAGATAAGGCGCTCCGCGCGGGTACATCAGCGCCAAAACCCGTGCGCGCCCCCAGTTTCTTCTTAAACATTGTTTTGGCCATAACTTTTTCGTTTTAGATCCGATTTCGTGCCGGAAAGAACCGTTGGACTCGTATTTGAATTCTCCATCCAACAAGACCATAAAATCTAGGATTCAATCCAAAATCCTATTTTTCATATATATCTTAAAAGATCGATACCTCCAAAGATCGGGGTGTTACACATCAAAAATCTGAAATCCTTCTATAAGACTCAAATCCCCCAAAAATATTTTGTCAGACCAAACCATCTTAAAGAAAAAACATTCTATCAAACTAAACCACCGTTGAAAATGGTCATATAAATAATCACACTGTTATCTTTGGTATTTTCACAATCATGTTTGATCTGAAACAAAAACCCAAACACATTGTTTCTTGAAAAAAAATTCAACTAAACTGAATCCTGCTTCCAAACACCATAGTTTTCATTCTAAGGCCATAAGACTGCAAGAATGGGATTATTTCTCTTATTTCATGATTTTCATATACAAGACCAAAGTACATATTTACATGTCTTAAAATGGAAAGTACGTGTACACGGTCTTTTCGTATCATTTCCATGACTCCAACTCGTGATCTCCAATCACAAATAACAATCAATACGAGCGGCTTAAATTTGCGCCCCTTAACTATTTATATAATCTATACCTAAAGAACAAACAAACATACCCAAAATAGAAAGGTCATACAATGTAGGTCTTCTCAGAAGTCTTTGGGCCGCGTTTCTTTCGTGGGTTAGAAGTGATCATGCACGAAAAGGCATTGAGAAGCTGGGAATCTTCATCCGTCATCAGAATCTTGGCTTTCGTTGGGTCGGCAAGGAGAAGTTTTGCTACAAGATATCCTGCAATTGTCCATGTTTGAAACAAACGCGATTGCTTCCCTATAAACCTTCCTCTTTTGGTGTCGTAGTATTCAGGCCACTTGTCTTGAGCCAACCGCCTCTCTGCTACCTCGACGGCTCTTGCCGCGATTTCTGGCCTATCCATCTTGATGCATGCCACTGTAAGCTGTAAAAGAAATATTCAAACTCAGGGCCGTTTAGCAACACAAATTGGGTAAGTGCTTATTGTGTAATAGTGTGGTCCAGGTCAGCACTAATTACTGACCGAGTAAGAGTCCCTCCCTTAGCTTACCAGGTCAGATTATGGACCGGTTAGAGGAGCTTTGTAAACAACACCTCTGACCGGGTAAGCACTTCTTATTAGGTAAGAGGCGGTAGGCAAGTACTAAACAACCCCTCGGTTCATCCATTCTTGTGTTTTTTTCTCATTTTCTGTTGATTACTACTCCCTCCGTTCCAAAATAAATGTTCCCAATGAAAACGACAAACGGTTTTAGAAATGCGTAATTGATACACTTTTTAATTAACGAAAGGACAATTTTACCCTCAATTATAGAGAGAGATTTTCTCCATCTCATAATTAAGGATAGAATGAGAAAGTATACATTTACTTTTAAAAGTGGACACAAATAGTAATATAGACACTTATTCCACCCCTCCTAGACCCTGCTTTCGAGTGGAATATACTGCGTTTGTTTGGTTTGATTAATCCATTCTTGGAGGTACACTTGGACTTTTCGAGTCCAACTAACTACTTTTCAATTTCATTTTACAAGAATTATGTCATAATTTAACACCAACAAATTCTATTTGTGCTATTTATTATCAATTGTAGGATAGTGATCAAGATTTATCAGATAAGCACACAATCCATATAAAAATTGATTTCAAATGTAGTTCATTTGACCTCAAAACTATTCCTTCTTCTAGTTATGTATCTAACCTAAATATAGCTAAAATTAAATCGTGGCCACTTTGTGCAACAGGTACAAAAAGACTATATTATTTCACGCAAAATGCATTAAAATGCAACAACGGTTTGCTTAGTTCCTATTTGGTGCAACAAAGATTTTTTTTGTCCACCAATGTAACAAAGCTTCAAATTTTCCTATTTTGAACCTATATTGACGGGTAACCTGCTGATCTTGTAAACATTTGATGACATGAATACCCGTTCATGAAAGGGTTACGCAAATTTGACGATAAACTAGACTTCCACGTCACCAAATGTTACAAGATTGAAAAATTTAGAAACTTTGTTACGTCAAATAAGAAATTTTGAAAGTTTTTTATACTAAATAGTACTTAAGACAAACTTCATTGCATTTTGCCCTATTATTTTACCTGCCAGAGCAAAGTTGGCCACGAACCTCCATTGTGGTACGACCAAGGCCTGCAAAAGCCCACAATTGTCATAAATCAACAGTTCCATAAAAATAAAACGAACCAATAAACAGAAATATAACATAAAGATAGAGATTTACGTGTTCTTAGGATCACTGCCTGTGATAATTTGCCATTCCTGCCCTTCAAGAGCAGGATAACAAATCTTGAAAGGCATATCCGCCACTAAATCCGCCCATTTAGCTTCAATCAGATCCAAAATCGCATGTGACTGATCAACCGTAACTAAACTGCTCACTACAGACCAAAAGTTTCCAAGAGAGAAAAAACGGAAGTCCATATGAGCCGGTTGCAGGTTTCCGATAAGGTATCCTCCTCTATTTGGCATCCATTCTACTAGCCACGGAGAAATTTGATCAGGGTAAATGTTGAATTTGTTAACGGCATCATAAGAGTATTCTTCAGTCTTGTAACGATATATTTCGTTAAGTTTTCCCATATCTATCCAGTAATATTCCCGTATGTGGAATGATAACGCCACAAGACGGTTGTTTAAGGCTCTAACGAGATCCGCTGATCCATCCTCTGGTGCAAGCATTTCCCGTGCACATATTAATGCGGAATAAAATAGCGCCTGAAATCATGGGTAGTTTAGTAATTTACCAATCCTGTCACATTTCTCAAGTTAAAAAGTACTCCCTCCGGCCCTAAACAAGTGTCCACTTTTCTATTTTAGTTTGTCCCAAAATAATTGTTCACTTGAAAAAATAAGTGCCTACTTTCCAATTCTACCCTAAATTTTAAGATAAAGAAATATATTACCCTCTCTATTATTAAGGGTAAAATTGTCATTTACTTGGATTTCGAGAGGGTGGCCGTGAATTCCCATACGGCGATCGATCATGCAAGGACCATCGGCTACCAGCAAAGTCGGAAACATATCGAAACCATCAGCAAGACATAACTTAAGAATCATCTTGATTCCAGTTTGAACATCGATTCTCTCCTGGAGTGACTTGTCTCCGGAACTCTTTCCATATGCACGTAACAATATAATCCACCATAATCCTATCGTAAGAAAATTGCCAAAAGAGCGGGAAAAAAACAAGTTTTTTAAGTCGAGAAGAAACAAACAAATGAAGGCATTGCATACTAATATTTTACCAGAATCAACAGGGGCAACACGCCCGATTGCAGCCTCTCCAAAATCGGGATCTAATACTTCTTCGGTTGCAGTGTCGTCACCCTCAAGGGGTACCGTACGAACCTTAAAACTGGCGGGCATCAATCCCTGACCAGGGCTATGACAATCCATCGTTTTCTCCCAACTCTGCAAAGCAAGAAAATTAAAAATTAAATGATGAATTTCCACTTTTTGGCAACTCAGGTATCTAGCAAAGACCAAATTCTTGAAATTGGGAGGTGGCGATTGTTTTTAACAGGTGCTGAAGTCTGAAGTCTTATTTCACTTCTGATTGATAAGAGATGGGGAATTCTGAAATCTGAATCAATAAGACTGTTGTTTTTGTAAACCGATAAATGTATGAATTTGTTTAAACTTTGTATTTGACCCATTAGAATATTATACTGTTGAATTTATATATATAAATTTATACAATTTCACATGTTTATACATCATTATGAAACGTACATCTAAATTATAAAATTAGCATTCATTTAAACGAATTAGTTTAATCAATAATAATATATTTAAATTATATAAATTTAAATTTGAAAGTCACCTAATTATAGTAAATTAAGTTTTTATTATAATCCAAGTGAATCGATTGAGAGAAAGGATCTATTAATGTTAATTCATCGAGAACAATAAGAGGCAAATAAGAGGTTGGTTTACCTCTTACCAATTTAAGAGAACGATAAGACATAAGTGGCTCAGAAAATTTGGAGAAAACAAACAGTATGGCCCTACCTCTTAACGAATCAGACATAAGAGGCTGATAAGAGTTTTTTCTAAAAAACAAACAAGGCCTAAGAACTCCGGAAGGTTTTAGGGTTTTAATTTGACATGGGTAGTTTAGTAATTTACCAATCTTGTTCTATTTTAGAAAAAAACAATGCATTTTTGAAACTGTTAACTACCTGCAGTTGAAGCGTGTGAAGGATGAAACTGCGGACAATATCATACTCTCCTTTTAATAAGAAAGCTATCCCGGAAGGTATGAAGTCACGGATGAAAACTTGATCATAGTTAAGAACACTCGAGCTAGTGGGGTCCTTTGCGGCTATAGTTCCAATAGGACTACCACAATAAGTCACTATGGATTCACGCAGTAGGTCCCACGCTTCGTCCTCAATCATATCAACGCTAGTCTTTTGCACCTTATCATGGACCTCGTTATCAGACTTCGAAACCTCCTTTTCTTTCTTTAACCCACAAACGTCCTCTGAACCCAAAAGATTCGGTGGATTAACCATATCGTGAATCGTATTAAACTGTTTGGCATCATCCACAAACCATGTACCATTTCCATCTTCAGCAGTAAACCCCCTAACACTTTCGGCATTTTGACATTTACATCTTGAGTGATCAAATCGTGGGTTTTTGAAGTTTTCGTAAGGAATGGTGGGACCCGTTAGAAATTGGCGATGAATATGATCATTCTTGAAGATACTTGAGCATCTGAATAACCGAATGACACTTGATCCACTTCTTTTTTTGCATTTTGTGAGGGATCCAGGAGTGTACGTTAAATCCGACTTGCAGAATTGCTTAAAAGGCGCAACCCCACGGAACACTTGCAGAATTGCTTCAGAAGAACCCATGGCAATGTGCCAGCGAAAACCGAATAAATTGAATTCAATCACTCGGGTTCTCCACTTCTGTTTGATATGCCTAATGGAAACATAAAACTGAGAAAAAACGAAGTTAAAGATGTTATTATATCACTCAAAATTATTGACTTATAGAATCAGTTTAGCAATTTGGTTATCTTATAGTGGGTCTTCAAAGAGAAGATCAAACATGAAAGCACACCATAAAAAAGATTGAGAGGAAACCAATATGAACCCTGTATTTTGGAAGTTTTCTTTTTCCAAAATTAGAAATGCATTTCAACTTTGTTGGTAAGACTTTTCACTGTTCAAATACAAAAGTTAAGTTGAATTTTCTTTCCATTTTCGATTTTTAGACCTTGCCATTGGTAAACATTTGGATATTGTATGCATAATAATCTCAATTTCTCTGAATCTAAACAAATCGATGTCAATGTCAGCTCCAAAAATGGTCTGTTTGACTACAAAAGTGATTTATAATGGAATCAATACTTAAAGGGAAAACAGAATCAATACTTCAAAGCAAACAGAATGCAATAAATCATTATATGAACATGTTTGAAACCTAATTTAGCGCAGGATTCATGTACTCAAATAACGATCGAAGAAAATCCCGAGACATCATCTTCAATACGTCACCAAACACTACGATTAATTTTGAGATTTTTCCCTCAAATCATCAAAAACCCATTTTAAACAAACTAGCAAACAGCATTTGGGAGTTGGGTTTTGAACCAAACTATGTGATTTTGGTGTAATCAAAGATATTTTACCAAAAAAAAAATACTAAAAATTACTAGAATTTACCTGATTGAAGTGATGTTGATACAGAAATCCTCTCGTTGAATCGAAGGAAGATTATAATCTCTGATACCCAGTCGAGAAATGGTCGATTTCTGGGTTTAAGTTGCCTAATTTGTTGAAGAATGGGTTTGAAATAAGCGTGTGAAGGAGAAGGAAAAGTAAAAGGAAACGCATGAACAACAAGCAATTGAAGTAAAATGCGCTACAGTTTGTTTGTGGCTATATACATGTTTGCGTTGCTTTGTGGGTTCCATTTCTTTTCTTTTTCTTTAGATATTTTTATTTTTGAAAATTGAAAATCATTATTTCTAATTTCTTTATAACAATATATTCTTTTCAAATATATTAGGTAACACTTTTAATTTAACATTTAAAAAACATTGTGGTGCGTGTTTTATATAAGTTCTAATTCATTAGGAAAAGTCTAAAAAAAGCTCGATTAACTTTGATGGTTGTATTGATCAAGTCTTTAAAAATTTTGGAACAAATAAATTATTTGATTTTATAAAAGTTGTTAAATAAATCATTAGATTTTTTTTAAAAATATGTTAGATACATCATTATAACCTATAAAACTGGTTAATGAAGTAAAATAATTGAAAAAGTCCGAAAAAAAACCAAACAAACTGTCATATTTTGAACGATTAAGTCTTTAGACATTTTTTGAACGAAAAAAATACAATTTATAAAACGAAATGAATATATTATTTTCATTACACTTCCCAAAACATACAAAAGTTGTATTCCAAGCATAATTAAATGTATATAAAAGTTGAACATAGTTTGCTAAAAGTTAAACCAAAATATACCAAAAGTTGCGTTAAAGTATATCAAAGTAACGCCTAATCTACCTTAAGATCGTGGCATGAACTAATCTTCATTTGCATCATTAATTTCTGGTGAAGATACAACCATTTGATTTTCTTGTAACCCTTCTTGATGTCCAACAGCATCCTCACTTTCATAATGTTTTTCATGACCAACAAGAGTCTCACATTTATCATGGTCTTCATCATTAATAACAACCTCATTTGAAATTGAATACGGTATATTGGTTCTGGCATACCTGGTGATGTATTTAATGAAAAAGATAAAGTGTAAGTAATAGTCATTAATGTTATTTGAATACGAAAAATAAATAATGGCTTACCCCAGTCATTGTTTCTCCTGTGATTGGATTATAAGAAACACCTACATATGAGGGTATCATCCCACCTCTATTGCCTCTTCCACCTCTATTGTCTCTTCTTGTTGTAGTCGGTTTTGGAATGTTGACTCTTGGACGACATTTTGGCTTAACAACTTTAGGTGGTGGGTCATTCTTCTAATTCTTACAAGTCCTCGCATTATGCCCCATTTCCAAGCAATTGCAATATGTCATTGCCTTCCCAACTTTTGTACCTTGGCTTTCAGATTCTGATCTTTTTCGTTTGTGGGTTTGGTTTGATGTAAGGTGTTCGAGTACACATGTTGCTCCCATTCAATGGTCTAATAGTTTTCTCATGGGCCATTTTGAAGAAATCCTTATTAAAGCATTTACTAACATAATCCTCTTGATCTTTATTGATAAACTATATGGCAGCTATGGAATGAGAAGGAATTCTTGATACGTCCGACAATCTATAACTGCATTTCTTAGCATCTAAATCCACCACCTAGCATCTAAATCCACCACCTAGCATCTAACCGACGATTTTCCCTCCTCCTTTCACTTGAAACTCCCACACCTAGCATCTCCTTGTAAGATCGCACATCGATTGGGAAGAGGAATAAATGTTGCCTTATAAGGGATTGGATAGCTCCTCTATCAAACATATTTTAAAATTGTGAGTTCATGTGTGGACAAAACAAACAATATTTGGTATAGTTGGCTTGAGATGTTACAAATGGTATCAAAGTCGGGAACCGGTATGATGTGCTAGAGAGGATCTTGGGCTCCCAAAGGGGTGGATTGTAAGATCCCACATCAGGTGGGAAGGGGAATAAAGGTTGCCTTATAAAAGAGTGGATACACCTCTATCGTACGTATTTTAAAACCGTGAGTTCAGATTTAAACAAAGCAGACAATAATTGATACGGTTGGCGTGGGATGTTAGACTCTATATATATCTTGTTCTCAGTTGATGCATCTACATCTGTTTCTCCTTGTCTTCATGTTACACTTACAGTTACAGATACATGCATCTACATCTATTGATGTTTCTTTATGTTATGTCTTCATATTTAGGTTTCTTCTTTTTTTCATTTCATTATTTTGTTTTAAGTATTAAATATAAATTTAATATTTGAATGTTAGATGATGCTTTTTATGAAAACAATAGTTCGGTTGTATTCATCTGGTTCTTTTGGACTGATAGTAAATATATTAAAATTTGTTTTTCTTCTTTTGATTTTGATGATGATCGATTAGCACACAATAGGATTTTGACATACTTTGTTCAACATAGATCATCAATATTGTTCAATACATGCTTGATTCATACTAGATTGTGTTCGATTATTGTTGGAAAATCGTTGGAAAATCCAATTATTAGTGGAAAATCGTTCGATAAGAGAAAACATGATAGAGCTATTGTTGTTTGAGAGTTATAAACGATTTTGAATAAGTTAAAGAACCAGAAGACTACAATAATCAGATAAAAAATATTGCATCTTTGTTGGAAGATTTTTCAATAAGAATGTTTATGATTGAGCAATTATGGTGAAAATGACTTCTGATACGCCTTGGTATCGAAAGTACTTTTCGAGCAAGTACAAGCTCCAATTCTCGCACTTTGAGTGTACGAAACTCCTTATTCTTAACCGAAAGCCGGTAAAGAAGTTGTGAAGATAATTTTATATATATCCCTTGAGAATACAATTGTATCCTATTTATTGAATTGGCCTACGTGCCTAACTAAGGAAAACATAAATCAATTTCTAACATTAAGGAAAATGATTGACTAAGTATCCTCTTTTTCCAACAATATGTCCATCACTAAAATTAAACATAAATAAATGATGGATCTTGCTTTGCTTTCCTTAATCTTGATGATCTTCTTGCCTTTCATTGCTGTTAATGCCAAAAATCGTCCAAAAGGATAACTTAAGGTTGATTGTGGAGCTTAACAACTAAAGATAGAAATCGTTCGACAAAGCTATGCGACTAAGACAAAAATGTAAAAGAGACAAAAGATTTTGGTGACACGGGAAAAAGCTCAACGAAAAACCCGCGGACGACAGTGGATGGCGTCGCTGCACTATGGTCGCCAAACAGGGGCGATGTCCTTATGTTTTAGATGTCGAGAGTACAATGGTTACAATACAAATGATAGAAATGAACTAATTTGTAAAGTAAACAGGTGTATTGTATGTAAAAAACTATTGCGTCGTGTATAAAGACTGTGCGTCGTGACTGTACGTCGTGCGTCGTATATTCGAGAGAGAGTATTCTTCGTTCTTGCAGTGAGTGTTCTCGAGAGTTCAGTTGTGCGCAAGTGAAGTGTGAGCCTTTGTTTATATAGTCTTTGAAACTTTGAATGATCCCGTGAAAGTGGGAATAACGGTCGTAACAGCTGTTGGGATTAATGCTCGTAATTGTCCTTGTCGGTTATGTCCGTTGGCCATTAATGGAGTTGATCCTGCATTAAACATAGAGATCATAACAGTTATCACATGTTAGTCGGTCGAGGTCGTAAGGTCTCTTATGACGGTCGAGTGTCGTGAGTACATTTTCGAGTTAAACTTTGGTCAGACGATAAAGCGTTTATGATTTTATCTTATCATAAAAAAAGTGAAATAAATGCTTTCCCCTTTTTTGGTCGTGGTCGAGACTGGTGAAATTTTACCCAAACAGTTTGCCCCCAAAATTTAAAATGAAAAAGCAATTTCAAATTTCAAAATTTGAAATTTGAATTTTTGTCAGAAGAAAATCTTTTGAAATCCTCGTCTAAGGGAATGTCAAGAATCGTGACACGTGTCGAAAGTCGTTGGTTAGGGAACTGAATCGGTTTGATCCTAACTAAAGGGGAAGTTGAAAAGGGGATAAGATCGTGACGTCATGCTGACGTGTGATCGTACCTAACAGCTGTAATTGCCAGGTGTCGACGATCCATGCCTGCATACGAAAAGGCAAGGGCACGTGTCGATCATCAAACGACTCGATCTGACATGATCGAATATATAAGTAGAGAGCTTTTGCGGATCTTTTCCATTTACAAAACTCCTAGAGTTATTTCCTTCTTTGATCTTCGATATCTTTCAGCAAATCCATTCCAAAACCTGCAAAAATCTTGCACCGATTTTAGAGTTTTCAAGGATTAGAGCACTATTTAAGGTACGACTTCTTGTCCTTTGTATGCGTCGTAAGTCTATCGCTAGAAAACCTAGGAAAAACTGGGATCATTGGGGTTTTTCAGACCTGCAAACTTGGTTAACGGGGTTAGCAATGTCCACTGAACCTGAGAGTTCTATTCGAGATCAAGAGGATCTCGACGACCTTAGGAGTCTAGCAAAAATCCCTGCGGGGATTACACAGATTAGGGCAGGTCAGATTCGACCTGATATGCGTCCAGAGGGGTTCGTTATTATATACGAATATCCTTTTAAGATAGGTTTCGAATGGCCTTATTTGCCTCTAGCCAAGGCATTCATGGTCGAGTTCGATTTAGCACCGGCCCAATTGATGCCCTAATTCTGGCGAGTCATACAAGTGATCGAGCGCCTTACCAAAGACTGGGAGTCTCCCATGAATGTGCGCGACCTCCTCTTGGCTTATCAGGTCAAGATGGATGGATGTCGTCGTTACAGCCTGTTTTCTAGGCATAATGTCGATCGTACCCGGGTCCTAAAGACTGCGGTTAATGACCGTAAGTGGAAGACCAGGTACGCGTTCGTGCGCGTATCGACGCTCGACTCTGAGAGCGGCTGGATTAGGGTCGGCTGGAATATGTCGGGTGAGATTTTTTAACTTTTTGTCGTGTTTCGTGTGTCGTGTGTCGTATGCTAGTTCCAACTTGTTCCTAACTTGTCTTTTATGTGTTGACATATATTAAGTTTGAGGACGTGAAGCCCTACGCCAACTCTCAAGCAAAGATCGACACATTCTTGGAATTTAGCGCTATCGAGCGGTCGTTTTTCACACGACACCTTGTGGACGACGACGACGAAGACTTGGTGTATCTGGGAGAGAATCGGGGGGAGAGACGCGAGGAGGAGGAGGAAGAAGAGGAGACAGAGGAGAAAGAGGAGGAGTCGAGAGAAGAAGAAGAAGAAGAAGAAGAAGAAGAAGAAGAAGAAGAAGAAGAGATGACTGATAAGTGTACCTTACTCTTTTCTGCTCAACCTCGATCTTTTCACTTATGTCTGTCGTGTAACGTTTTTCTCTTTGTTTTTTCCAGGAGAATCTTAGGCGAAAGTGTCGATTGCGACTGCCAAAAGGGCAGCTCAAGCTGAACTTGCCCGTAAGGGCAAGGAAAAGAGGAAAGGGACCTCGACCACTGGGTCGGGGGTTTTAAAGAAGACGAGGATGACGATCCCGAGGGAACCGTCTTTAAAGGCTGATGACTCGTCGAGAGTCGTCACGCCTGAGAAGGCGAAGGTATCGGTCGCATCACCCGTGAAGACGAAGACGTCTTCTGGTGCGATCGATGCAACACCTGTCAGTTCGGCGCCTCCGGCGAAAACGGCGAAGTCTCCGTCTACCACGTCGACCCCTTCGTCGGCCGACAAGGGCAAGGGTCATGCGACGGGAGAGGCTAAGGTCACGACGGTCAACTTTACGTTGTCGTCAGACTTTATGGCTGATAATGTCCTAGACGGGACGAATCTGTTTCCTCATCTGGGGAAATATATGCTCTCTTCTTTCAAGGAGCGTTTCGAGGGAGTCCCGGTCGAGGAGACGGGATCTCACGTTGCCGGACTAGCGTTCATGGTAAGTTTTTCTTTCAAAACTTGTGTTTTCGGTGTTTGTAATCTTTGTCGAGCGTTTACTAACATGCTTCTTTATGTTTTACAGGCGTTCCAGTCTTCCCTTGCCTTGCACTCCGAAACGGAGAAGATAATGGGTCTGGTGTCCTCTGCTTTCGAGAGAGGGAATGCGGCCCTAGACAGGGAGAATGTCGCTCTGGAGCGTGCCGAGGCTATGTCCATACGTCTCGACGATGCCCTGAACGAGTCGGAGGCCGTCAGATGTGCGAGGGATGAGGCGGATTATCGTCTGAAGCAGTACCTGTCCCTGATTGCTGAACAAAGGGCTGAGCTGGACAAGACTAAGGAATCCTTGGCTGCGAGTGAAAAAGAAGCCGAGGATTCCAAGTCCAGGGTGGCGGAGCTAGAGGAAGAGGTGAAGGAGTTGAAGGACGAGGCTAAGTCCGTCTTCGCTCTTGCCCGATTGACTGCGCGGGCGGCAATCATGCGACAACACTTGTCGGGAAAGTATCCCCTTGCCTCTGCGTCGGATAAGCTGGCATTCTTCTTGGCGAATGTCGGGACTGAGAGGGACCTCGACTCAAACGACGAGAAGGAGGTTGAGGAGGAGGAGATGGATGAAGGTTTCAAGGGCGAAGCCTCTGGCAAAGATGCGACCGACGTTCCTCCTTAGCCTTAGAAAAAATTTATTCTTAGTTTTGCTGTTATCGCTCGACCGTTGGTGGTCGAGCCACTTGGATGTAATCAATCACTTAATGAATGAAATTTTACCTTTCTGTTGAACTTATGCATTATTTCGACTTATACAGTTCGTGAATAGATACAATATCAATTGTGAAATCCATTAAGTACAAAATAAACAAGAAGACGTGTGACTTAGACATCCACTATAATACAACGATTAGAACGTAATTCATATGACCTTTATATTCTTAAATGGTGTAAGCAAACATAAGTATATACGATTTTAGGCATATCAAAAATATGAAAAAAAAATTCTAAGTTAAAAAACTTAGATTGTGAAGTCATTAGATCTTATGATCGCATCATTAACTCGTGAGATAAATTTGAATCATGCGTCCCTGCGATAAGGTGATCAAGTCATATAGTAGACCTGATTGCTTATGTCGTGCGATCCTGCGAGAGTGCACTGAAGTCGTACGATAAACTTAGTAACTTATGTCGTGCGATCCTGCGATAAAACAAGGTCAGAGGTTGGTCGTTGGCTAGCCAACGACCCTCCGATGCTTAAGTCAGTAATCGTCGTGATGAATAAAAAATTGTATGAAAGAAGGAAAAAGACTTAGAAGAAATACCTTTTCAAATGTGTTGCATTCCAGCTACGTGGGACATCTCGATTGTCGAGGGTTTGGAGCCGATATGCACCTTTACCCACGACTTCTGAAATACGATAGGGACCGTCCCACTTGGTGGAAAGCTTACCTGCATTGAGCTCTTGAGTGCTTTGGAACACTCGTCGGAGGACGTAGTTGCCTTCTTGAAAGACTTTAACTTTGACGTTCTTGTTGAAATGTTGTTCGACCGCTTGCCTCTGCGACGCCATTCTGATCAATGCTGATTCTCTAAGTTCTTCAACGGGCATCGAGGTCATAACTTAAATCAACCAGGTTATGGTCGACGGAGGTATGCCTCGAGGTTGGGAGCTGGACCTCGACCGGCAAAACTGCTTCACAACCATAGACCAAAGAGAAAGGGGTTTGTCCCGTGGACGTGCGTGGAGTCGCGCGATTCGCCCACAGGACCGAAGGTAGTTCTTCGACCCACTTTACCTTTGCGGCTTTTAACTTTTTCTTGATTGAAGCAATAATGGTCTTAATGCTTGACTCATCAAGTCCATTTGCCTGGGGATATCTGGGTGTCGAGGTCGTCAACTTGATATTGCGGTCTTCGCAGAACTGTCGAGTCATGTTGCTTATGAACTGGGATCCATTGTCGCAGACAATTTCGGACGGGATCCCAAACCTGCATATGATGTTAGTCTGGATAAAAGAGACGACTTCCTTGTCCCGAACTTGGGAAAAGGCAGCTGCTTCTACCCACTTAGAAAAATAATCCGTAAGTACAAGAAGAAATACCTTTTGCCCGGGGGCAGGTGGTAACTTGCCGACAATGTCCATACCCCATCTCATGAAGGGCCATGGGATCAATGTCGAGTGCAAAGGTTCAGAAGGTTTATGCGACGTACCTGAATGTCGTTGGCAGGGATCACAGTTCTGGACATACCTAATGGCGTCTTGTCATAGTGTTGGCCAAAAATACCCTTGTCGAGATATACGATTGGCTAGACTGCGACCTCCTGAGTGGTTTCCACACTCTCCGTCATGCATTTCTTGAAGGATCCTCTGAATTTGACTCTTGTTGATGACGCATCTCAGGTTTAAGCTGGTCGATGATCATCGATAGAGTCTATCTTCGATCACGACATACTTGGATGCCTTGAACCTGACTTTCCGAGCTTCCATCTTGTCTTCTGGGAGTTGGTCGTGCATAAGGAAGTTTCTGATGTCGCACGACCAATCATCTTCTTGGTCTTCGATCTGGATGACATCGTTATTTTCGATGGACGACGTCGCCAGGTGGATCATGGGAATATTGTCGAATATTGGTTCGACCAAAGCGGACCCAAGGTTTGCTAAAGCGTCGGCTTGAGTATTCTAGTCCCTTGGAATCTGTTCAATAGAAAATGATTTAAACTTTTCGGATTTTTCTTTTGCTACCTTTAGGTACGTTGTCATCTTTGAATCTTTGGTCGCGAACTCTCCATTCATCTGGTTCACGACCAGAAGAGAATCGCTTTTGACATGTAGCGCAGTTGCCCCCGAGTCGTGGGTCATATTCATTCCCACGATCAGGGCTTCGTACTCGGCTTTGTTGTTGGTGGTCTTGAAGTCGCATCGCACGGAATACACCATCTTGCCCCCCTGTGGCGACTTTAAGACGACGCCTAGTCCTGAACCCCTAGTGTTGGATGAACCATCGACATGTAGAGTCCAGGATACGTCGTCGTGAGTCTCCACAGTACATATTTTGAGCCCTGCTTCTTTTTCCAGTTCAGGACTGAAATCGGCGATGAAATCTGCCAATGCTTGCGATTTGATTGTTGTCCTGGGCTTGAAATCGATGTCGTAACTGCTGAGATATATGCTCCATTTCGCCAAATGACCTGTCAACTCATGTTTCCTCAAGACAGACTTAAGAGGAAAGTTAGTCACGACGGTAATAGGATACGATTCAAAATAATGACACAATTTCTTTGCGGCTGTAACAAGCGACAAAAGCAATTTTTCCATAGGGGAATACCTGGTTTCGGCGTCCAAGAGAGATTTACTTACATAATAGATCGGTAGTTGTTGTTTTTCATCTTCTCGTGTCAGGACGACGCTTACTGCATTAGGACTGACAACCAAATACAGCTGCAGGACCTCATGATCGTGAGGCTTTGATAATAAAGGCAGCGACGTCATATATTCCTTTAATTTTTGCAGTGATTGCTCATGATCGTCGGTCCAGTTGAAGCCTTTATTTTTCCTGAGGACGTTATAAAATAAATGGCATTTATCTGAGGATCGAGAAATAAACCTGTTTAGAGCCGCCACCCGACCAGTGAGCCTTTGGACCTCTTTGAAATTTCTTGGAGATTTGATCTCGATGATGGCTTTGATCTGGTCGGGATTGGCCTCGATTCCTCGACGGGTGACCATATAACCCAGGAATTTCCCGGCACTGACACCAAAGGAACATTTCGTCGGGTTGAGCTTCATGCTATACTTTTGGAGGATGTCGAACGACTGCCTTAAATGCTCGACGTGGTCGACTGCTTGCTTCGACTTGACCAGCATGTCGTCGATATACACCTCCATCGTGTCGCCAAGGTGATCTTTGAACATCTTGTTTACCAGACGCTGGTAGGTAGAACCTGCATTTTTTAGTCCAAAATGCATAACCTTATAACAATAAATACCTCGATCTGTCATGAAGGCAGTCTTTTCTTGGTCCTCGACGTGCATCAGGATCTGATTGTATCCAGAATAAGCATCCATGAACGTCAATAGTTCATGTCCTGCTGTCGTGTCGACCATGGCATCGATATGTGGAAATGGAAAAGGGTCTTTTGGACAAGCTTTGTTGAACAACCACAACATTAGCAAGCCAGTCGGGGTACTTCACTTCTCGAATTTTTCCTGTCTTGAGGAGGTTGTCGACCTCGTCATTTATCACCTTATTCCTTTCAGGAGCAAATTTCCGTCGCTTTTGCTTGACAGGTTTAAATGACGGGTCGGCATTGAGCTTGTGAGAAATAACACTGGGATCTATGCCAACCATATCCTCGTGCGACCAGGAAAAGCAGTCGGCATGTTCCTGCAAAAAAGTTATTAGTTTGTCTTTAAGGCATGGATCGAGGGACGAACCTATAAAGACTTTGTGGTCAGGCTTTCTCTGGTCCAGGACGACTTCTTCCAGGCGATAGTCGTTGGCTGTCCCAGGAGCATCCTGGACCTGTAATTGATAGATGGCCTGCTTCTGCGGCTTCAGGGTCGTCTTGTAGCAGTCGCGGGCGACCTTCGGCTCACTTTTGATCTCCTAGACTCCCCACGGCGTAGGGAACTTCATGGTCTGATGATACGTCGAGGGAACGGCTTTCATGTCATGGATCCACGGTCGACCTAAGAAGATGTTATAGGCCGACGAGCAATCGATGACGTTGAACTTCGTCTGCTTGTTGATTCCTCCGGCATAGACAAGCAAGGTGATCTCTCCAAAGGTACTCGTCGTGTCTCCATTGAAACCGACCAAGGTTGTCGAGCGTAGGGTAATTTCCGATCGATCGATTCCCATGGCCTTGATGGTATCAAGGAAGATGACGTTCGCTGAACTGCCTCCGTCGACCAAGACTCGCCGGGTTAAACAATTACCAATCGTGAGTTGAATGATCAACCCGTCATGATGCTTCTGATACGAGTCACCGAGGTCGTATTGGTCGAATGTAATCTTCATGGCTTCTAACTCCAGGTCTCCTTTGGGTCTTGATGAACGAGGGGTAGGTCGATCGTCAGGTGCTTGGCTGGCGTGATATTTGGCTGCGGAATACGTCAGACCGCACACATCGGAACCACCAGTTATGCAGTTGACGACATTTGCATGCTCGGGGGTCGGGGGTCGAACGTCGTTAGCTGGAATAACGACGTCGTCGATAATATCCTTGAGGTTTCCCTTCGGGACGTGATATGCTAGCTCCTTTTTGAGAGCTATACAGTCGTCCGTCGTATGGCCGTGGTCGACATGGAAGTCGCACCACTTTGATTTATCTTTCTTACCGTCGTCTTTGTCGGACTTCTTCGGCCACCGGATGGTCGCCTGGACGGTCTTCAGGGCCTCGACCAAGTCCTTAGTAGTCCCTTTGAATCTGTAGGAGGATATCTTAGGGTACTGAGGAAATTTGGTCGCAGTTTTGAACTCCGCCTTCGTCTTGAATCGGACGTTCGAAATTTGTCGTGCAGGATCTGACTTGGATACTGCTTTCGTCTAGAAATCTGGCTTCTTTACACTAAGCGACCTCTTGTCGTCAGTGTGCTTTCGACGAAAGGCAGCGTCGTCTTCCACCCTCATATACTCCAGGGTTCTTGCTCGGACATCTTCGAAATTCTCTAGAGGATACTTGGTCAGATCGGTGTACAGACCCGAACTGTCGTCTAGACCACGTTTGTAAGCTTCGATCGCGGTCTTGACGTCGCAGTTAGGGACACTGATCATTTCTGCGTTGAACCTGTTGAAGTAGCTCCAGATAGATTCACTGGCCTTTTGCACGACATAATACAAGTCGCTGGTCTGCTTCTCCATCTTGCGACTGCTGGCGAACTGCTGGGAGAACTGGTTGACTAACTCAGCGAACGACTCGATGGATTTAGGTTTGAGGTTAATCAACCATTGGAGGGCAAGACCCGTGAGGGTCGCCCCGAAACTCTTGCACATACAGACTTCTTGATACATATGTGGGACCGAGATCGTCCACATTAACTGCTT